>NW_022983954.1:0-102924 GCF_010724455.1 Aspergillus lentulus | reverse complement strand
GCGAAAAAAAAAAAAAAAAAAAAGGAAACCAGTACTCATTCCCAAGCCCCCTCCCAACGCCGCCATTGTACAGGGGTATGTGGTAATACACAAAAAGAAAAATAAAAAACGAAAAAAACAGCCAACCAAGGCAAGGACTGAGCACAGAAGTGCAGGTCTGCCGGCACGATTTGGGTAAAATCGGCCGGCAGACCTACTCCTGCTCCTCGTCCCAGCCCTCGAGCTCGGCCTTCTCGTGTTCCGCCATGACGGCCGGGTCGAAGATGGTCTCCCCTTTGCCGGGGACCGAGGTTTTCGAGTCCTTGAAGATGGGCCCGATGCACTCCTCCCAGCGCTTGCGCCGGTCCATGAGGGTCCGAGCCACGTCGCCAATGGCAGGCCGGCTCACACCTGCACCACTGGCGACGTGGCTGCCACCGCCGGCTCCACCAGGCCGGTGCTTAGCCTGGGAGCCCTTCTTGCTCTTACCCAGAGTGCGGGTGCGCTTGAGATACGCCTGCTGAACCTGGGAGTCGAGGTCGTCGTGGATGGTGGTATATTCTTGGTGTGCCATGCGTTCACGAGCGATATCTAGGAGCCGTGCCTTGCGGGCATTGTTGGTAATCATTTGCTTTTTGAGTTCGCTCTGGAGCAGACGCAAACGCTGTGCAATATCATCGTCGTAATGGGCATCGTAATCCGGATTGTCATCTTCGCCGAGAAAGCCAATGTGGCGGAGCTCTGCTTTGAGACGCTCATCAAGCTGGGCATGGTCGAGCTTGGCTGCGGGAACCTTGAAGCCGCTAGGAGAAGCATCGGGGAAAGAAGTAGCGGACGCAAGTGGCTTGCTGTCTGATTCACCAGCTGGCTGATCGATATCCATGGAATCTCCGTTAAAAAAGTTACTAGTGGAAGCCTCTCCATTGGCAGCGCCAGTCGCGGAGTTTTCGTCGGGATCTGCACGGTGTTCGTAGCGAAGAAGGGAATAGAGGCGGCTGACCAAGGGTCCGACGGAGACTTTGTCAGTTTCAACAGTCTCGTCAGTGACCTGATCGATGCTGCCGCGTCCCTGGTTCAGAGGAAGACGTTCGCGATCGCCGTTGGCTTGATCGACGTTCATCAGGCCATCCTCTTCGGCCCAAATCTCGGTGTAGTGCTTCTTGCCGCGAGGAGGCATGATGAAAGGAGTAGTGCGATCACCCTCGTTGATTGTTAGCTAACGTGAAACTGCCTTCCAGAATGCCAATGAAACTAACCTTTTCTTTCAAGAACGCAATGTCCTCCTCGGTCAGAGGACGCACGTAAGGTTCGATGTAAGAGAGAAAAGTGTTGGCGCTGACTTGGTTGGTAGGTTTGGCGTTGCTGAAATCCTTGTCTGGAGGAACGCCAGCCATCATGTGGCTCAGATCACTCTTTGGGAAACGGTTGACGCAATAGATCTCCTTCTTCTCCTCATCTGTCATATCAGGAGTGACTTCACGAATGTGGTAGATGGTAGGATCATCGAATTTGAGCGGGTTCGGACCAAACACCTGAACTTGAGGAATGGCCGGAGCGGGTTCAGGCTGGTGCTCATCGCTGTCGTCCTCGGAGGGAGACTCGGCAGTAGCGGAAGCTTCGCCAGCAGTAGCAGTGTGTTTGGGAGATGTCAGAGACGAGGGAGACGTCGGGGAGGTGACTTCAGAAGCCATATTCTTCGACTTCTTGGAGGCTGGGGAAGCGGCTAGGTTTGGCTCGTTAGCTGGATCCATGTTTGAAGCTGAAGTCCAAGACAGGATGAAAGGTACAAAGATGGAAAAGGAATTCCAGGGGATAAGGGGGGATTTGGAGGAGTTTGTGTTGTTATGGAAGGGAAAGTCCATTATGAGAGGTTGGCAGGGACGTGTCATCGTGTGAATGTCACAACAAAAAAGGCATAGCAGAACGTACCTCCTTCGACCTTTGTCTCGGCGCCGTCCTGACGGGCGATATCATGAGCACCATGTGCCAACGGACGGTCCTCCTTTGTGCTTGCTCCACGCTCCCTACGCTTCTTCAGTTTTCCTCCCTTAGAGGCTCTGATAGGTTCGTCTTCCTCATCGTCGACATCGCGCTTCACCTTGGATGCAGTCTCGCGGTCGTATGTTTCCTGGTCTTCAACAACCTCTTTGCGCTTCTGCGAGAGCTCTCTAATACCGGCATCGCAGGCATCAACACGAGCCTCTGCCAGCTGACTGAGAGTCTTGAGGTGTTCCATCAACGACTCGAGAGACTTAGAATCAGGAATCGGGCCAACCCCGCTCATACGGTCGAGAATTTCGCCATACTGGATAGTGCCCGGAATGAGCAGCTTTGAAACGTCAACATCGAGGTAACTGGCCTGCGCGGCTGTTGCACCAGCACTGAAGCTCGAATTGGGGGTGGTGTTGCGGCTTCGCGAGGGACGGACTTCGCGGCCTTTTCCTTTGCCTTTGTTGGCACCTGGCATTTTGAGACAGTTATGGTACGTGATGTCAAGGAAGGATTCAGGTGAGGAATTGAGAGGACAAGAGCGATGGTGTGAGGGAAGGGATTCAGAGGCACGACTCGCCACTGAAGTGGTGTTATCTTGCTCAAAGACCAAGGGGTCCAGAGCTTGATAAATACTGACGACGACCTGCCCTCTAGAGCATACTAGATGCAAGATTTTGCAGAGGGAATGGTCGAGGAGAGAGTGAGTGGTGTTGGTGGGATGTTTACAAGAGCTGATCGTTATCGCAGCGTTGATAGAGATGGATGCACGTGATCTTACTCACGTGAAGATACGGACTTCATCCTTCCATTTTGGGGTGATAAGAGTCACAGGTTAAGCAATTCCCGTTTTCTACGACATCTCAGGGGTACAGATATTCACGTTACAGACTTGATTATCCTTCCTTGTAGCTGAGGGTGATAGGACATGATCTATGGACTCGAGTCTTGTCTTGAAGTGGAGATGTGGACAGATCTATCATCTATCAACAGTGCTCCGTACTGTATCCTTCCTTGCAGGGAGCTCCACTTGTCGATCAGCGTGGGATGAGCACAGACAGCTTGCCTAGGAACAGACCGGATGACGGATATGACTGAAGATGATACCGTGGGAGACCGTATCATCTGCAGGCACAGGCATACTGTGAACCCCTCTGTTCAAAATTCTCCCATTCTGTTCAAAATCGGTTTCTCGATGTGTGGCCAGTCCCCGCAAACGTCATTAGAGTTTGACCGCAAACGGCATTTCTATCTTTGATCAAGGAGCTGAATCAGAATTTGCACGCTGACAACAGGGAAGAAGAAAAAGGAAAACTAATTAGGCCAAAAGGACAAGGTCGGTAGGATGGGCCTTGTCCTCCTACGGTACCTGAGGAGAAGACCTTATTGGGATGATCGTCGATTTCGGGTACTATATTATTTATCTATCACCTGCAACTATTGAGAACAACCTTTTGGCCTTTTTCCTCTTCCCTTTAGATACATCTCTGTATTCTGCTCTTGCATTTTCCTGATTGACAAAGCTATGCATATGCATTACAACCTCTTGGCATTTTATTAATCGTGCGAAATGTTGTCTTCTACTCGATCTTGACCTTTATATTCTTCGACGCCATTCATTGATGCTGAGTGGCAGCGGTGTGGTATACCGCAATCATGTGTATGACCCCTCATCCTCATCTTCATCTTCAGATAGTGCACTATGCCTCTTTTCCTTTGCAATATTCGTCTATACCTCTGGTATAGCCATGCACTTTGGACAGTGGCTTTTTGTTGGAAACTGGGCTGACCATGTCTGACCATCATAGCCGCCCAATCGCTAGCCACGGCTCCGATGTTTTTCGAAGGATCTGGGAGAGTAACGAATGCAACTCGAGCAATCAATGTATGTCTCACCGGTGCTACAGGTCAATCTTGAATCAATGTCAGCAAATGGGTTCCCTGCTTACATTGCGGCTACCAACAGGAAACCGATAACCTCCGTGTAGTGCTTGACGGGACAATCCAGACGCTATCTACTCAAAATGCACCAGACAAGGGTCCAGTAAGAGGACTACTCTTTGTCCCTAGCCTTAATCCTCAGGATCCATGCAACAATGCGACAGCATCGCTTGTGCCGTCCAACTCGACTCGCCATAGCCATGTCGCTCCGTTGAACTTCCCCAACATCGGCTTAGCGCCGTGGGTATCTATCGATTGTACACATTCATTTCTTAATGCGTCGCAACAACAAGGCGTGGAAGCGCTGATCTTCTTTCTACCTTCTACAAACGACTTGAAGCCGCCTGTGCCGGAGGATTCTATCTGGAATCTGGGTGATAATGGAGCATGGAAGAGCCAGAACAACTATCCAGTCTTTGCGATCCCCGGTCCTGCTGGAGAGACACTCATGCAGCAACTGTCGTGGTACTCTGATAATGCGACGTTGGTCGGATTTGATACGGATAGCAATCTAAATGAGTCTTCTGCCCTGGCTCAGGATCAGCATGGTATCGTTCGATTGTTTGCTATCATAGATTATGGTAAGACGACCCATAGTTCACAAGGAATACTGATATGCGGGATCCGTTAGGCTGACTTTGCTCTGCCTCTTCTGCAGCGGAGGATCATCGAAACATGCCCAGTCTCTGGGGGTTCATCCTCGCAATTTTGGGAATGGTACTGGTTCTCAGTATCATCATCCTTCTATGTTATCAATTCGTGCAGAAGAGACGCCGACTAGCCCTCGAACGTCGCATCTCAGCCGGCGAAGCGGATATTGAAAATTTCGGGCTACATCAAATCAGGGTTTCGCGGGAGGTTCTTGATCAAATCCCCACATACGTCTACCCCTCTGTCAACATTCCCTCAAAAGCGTCTGTGAGAGGCAGCCCTAGCCAGACCCAGATCACATTGGCAAGAGCCGATGATACAAGTTCGATACCATCTGTTGACCACAAAGAGCCTCGTCTAGTCTACAAGGAGACAGAAATGCAAGCAAGCAGTTCCACCATCAGACTACCGGAAACTGCAATTACGTGTGAGAGCAGTCGACCTCCCTCCGCGCGAGAGTGCAGCGACTCTGCCAGCAGGTCACAGCCCACCTGTGCAATCTGTCTTGATGACTTTGTCTCGGGAACAACGATTGTGCGGGAACTTCCATGCGGCCATATCTTTCATCCGAGCTGCATCGACGTTTCGCTTACGCAGATAAGCAGTCTTTGCCCGCTGTGTAAGAAAAGCGTTCTACCGGCGGAATACTACACGACGTCTGCGGACGATATGGTAGTTCATCGGGATTATGTTGTGGCTGAGCATTGATTGCTGGATTCTACTCGATTGGGGATATATTGTACGGTGTTGCGGTGTGATGATACCCTTGGTTTATGAAAATACTTTAGGTTTATTTAGGTCTTGCTCATCATATAGATGATAATGCATACAGATGAACAAACCAGACTATTCAAAGCGTCTCTTGGCCCGACAGTCGTTCACCCATTGTTCGAGGTGTAGTACGCACATCAAGGCGCGTCACGCTCAATCTCGAATGAGTCCGGGCCTGTCCTTCCAGCAGATAGAAACGTCGCGCTCGTAGAACTCGTCCCTGTAGCACGTATCCTCGAGTCATCTGCTGAAACGGCCCTTCCGCGGGCATCCTGAATGCAACAGTTCAGTGCGTCTCAAGGTCAATCACAGGTAATCGATCTCGATAGGTTCTCTGCCAATCTACCAAGGACATCAGCATAGTTAGCCTCAGAAAAGAGGCAAAACCTACCAAGCAAACTTGTCATGCTTCCCCTTAACCCTCACATCGAGCACCTCCTCATGGAAATTCCCTTCCTTCCTCGCCCTCTTCAATCTCTTCACCTCATGCTCCTCCAGCCGTCTCCCCACAATGCCCTCCAACTCCTTCCGACTAATCTTCTCCCTCGCCTTGGTCTCCTTGCTCGCTTTGATCCGCGGCTTGAACCGCGCCTGCATGCGGATCCGCAGCGTCGTCTCAAACCCAAGACTGCTCGCGTCGCCGCGCACCTCGATCACGCGCCCGCTCGCCTTGCTGCTCGACGAGGCCTCCCTCACACACACAAACGCCTCCTTGTCGCCTCCGCTCGTCTGCAGCGCAAACGTACCGGGGATATCGGTCGAGGGGAGCGCAAGGAAGGACTCGTAGTGCGAGATCGCGGACGCAGACGCACTCAGGATCCCGTACGTGTCGCAGCTTAGGTATCTGTCCCATCACTTATCAGCATCCGTATTCCCCTCCCCCCCCTTTGCTTTAAAGACCTAGGTGGGATTACGAACTTCCCGTGATGTCCCTTAAAACTCAACGACTCCGTCCCCGCGACCTTCGTCGCAACCCACACTTGCCGCACATCATGCGGCTCCGCCGTCGCCGCATCCCCCTCAATCAGATTCTCCAGCTCGCTGGCAAATACCTTCCCGTTGGCATCGCTCGCGATACACGTCGGCGGGTCGGACGGCAGGACGAGCACCACGGGTCCTGCGATGTCCGATGGCGTATCGGCGGACACCCAGCTCTGGTCTTCGGCGCTGTCTTCGAGGTGCTGCGTTTCCTCTGCGGGGGTCCTTGTGCTTGTGCTTCTGGTTGTGTCGTTGCCGAACTTCGATTCTGTGGAGGCAATTTCGCGGTGTTTGCGCTTTTTGGGCTTGTCGCCTTTAAAGGTTAATGGTTTGACCATTTTTCTTTTCGTTCCTTTCTTTTGTTTTTGGGGCGGGTTGAAGGTGTTGGCGGAGAGTTGTGAGCGTTGGAGGATTACGGAGTATTGGAGGTGGAGCGGAGTGGATTGGGATGCAGTCTTTTACAACAATATTACTGGGTTTTGCTTTCCTGCGTTCGATTTTAGTTTTATGAATTATCAATTGCTAATTACAACAGTTAACTCGAACAGATCAATGAGCGTCAAGGTTCTTGTAAATTACTAAGGATATTGCGCTGTTGTAGTGGTAGGCCAGATGCGGATACGTCACTGCTACCTTGGGGACTGATGGCACCAACAAGGTCACCATCCCTCAAGGTCCTCGCTCCCCCTGCAGGTATAACCACGCCAGCCCTCCCATAAGCCTGGGCCAGGATTTGCAAGCACTTGAGATAACCTCTTTCTATTATTCAAGGAATAATATCATCGCATTTATCATAAATCATTACATGGAGTATGTTCAAAACTCAGTTCTGATCCAACCCAGAATTTTGTCTGACCCCAATCCAAGTCTATTCAATCAACCCCTCTAGTCGAAGACAATAGCGGCCTTGATGGCAGACTTGTTTCTCATCGACTCCAGGCACTGCTCCCACTCTTCAATCTTGAAGACCTTGTTCACGATGCCGTTGACCTTGACCTTGCCCGTATCAAGGTAGTCGATGGCAGCAGGGAACTTGTACACCTCGGAGAAACTGCCGACAATGTTGATCTCGTCACCGACTAGGTGTTTGTCAGCACGCACTCGGCAGAAGCAAGGGGAAGAAGAACTTACAGATCTTGGCAGGGGGCCATGAGACACGGTCCTTGTTGGCGTACACACCGTACACGACGAGCTTACCGCCGCGGCGCACATAGTTGATGGAGTCGTTGAGGATGTTGAGGTTACCAGTGGCCTCGACAACGATGTCAAAGCCGTAGGGGTTCTCAGACTTGAGCTTCTCGAACTGAGCGGAGGGGTCCTTGCGGGAGAGGGCGACGTATTCATCACCGGCACCGAGGTTCTTGGCCAGGTCCATCTTGAGACCCTCAGGAGCAACAACAGTAACCTTGCATCCACCATTCAGACGGAGCATCTGAGCAAGGATCTACGCACAGTCAGTTTCCTGTCATATCACAGAGCTACCAGATCCGAAACCACATACCAGACCAGTGGGACCAGCACCGAACAGCAGAACAGAAGAGCCCATCTTGGGAGCAATCTTGTCCAGACCGTGGGCGGCGCAGGAAGCAGGCTCGAGGAGGGTAGCGTCGACATCGGAGAGGTTCTTGATCTTGAAGACTCTCTTGGCTACAGTGCGGTATGGTTAGTTGCAAGATACCGTGGTTGGGTCGCGGCTATACAACATACCAGGGTAGGCGCAGTACTCGGCAAAACCACCGTTCATGGTGACACCATGAGCCTCAAAGTGCTCGCAGAACAGCTCATCACCGCGACGGCAGTAGAAGCACTCGCCGCAGAGCTCAGAGTTATCGGCAACAACACGCTCACCAATCTCAAAGCCCTTGACCTTGGAGCCGACAGCCGCGACAACGCCAACAGTTTCGTGACCTGCAGTTGTTAGCGTTGTTAGCCTCGAACCACGGCGATTGTCGAGGGAGGATCAGACATACCGGGAACCAGGGGGAACTTGGCAATGAATTCACCCTCGTGGATGTGCAGATCGGTACCGCAGACACCGCAAGCCTTGACCTTGATCTATATGTGCACTATGGGTCAGCCATCCTTCTGAGGTGTGCAGAATATCGACTGGGTCGACAACATACCAAGACATCGTTCTCACGGAGAGTGGGCAGAGGGACCTGGACAACGCTGTGGACCTCAGGCTTCTCATATCTGAGAGCCTTCATGGTCTGAGGAAGATTGGAACCCATTGTGACTGATGTGAGGTGGATAAAGCTTTGCGATCTATAAACCCGCCAGTCAATATCGGAGACTCAAGGCAAGACCTGATGAAGAGAACAAACGAAGCAGGTTGAACTTACCAAGAAAGGAAGATAAGGGAAGCAGGAAAGAAAGCGAAGAGGCTGAAGATGAAGAAGAGGAAGATGGAGAGAAGATGAGGAAGAAAAGAGAAGACAAGAAGAGGAAAGTCAAGGCTACTTATTGTTTCAAGGGATATAAATCCCAAACAGTGAAGGAGGGGAACTGAGGGGGAACAGCAAAAAGCTAACCTCAGGCATGCATTTTCCGGTGCCAATGAAGTCAGACTGTCCATCTTTTTCTCCATTCATCAATTTACCAGACTTGGGCAAGGTCCAGCATCAACTGTATCGGAGTCAGCCATCGACAGAAGCTGGTGCTAGACTCGGGACACTACGCTCCATCCCAGTGGGTCTAGCACCAACAGACCAGAGTCCCACTGTCAGGTGATGTCCTTGTGCCTCCAGCCCGATTCCCCGAAGCTACTGGCAAAGAAATAATTCTATTTTGACTTCGAGTCTGATTATTCACGCTGGTGGTAATCTTTATTTCCACGTTGACCAATTCAATTTCTATCTGCGGTATCAATTGACTTTGCACGTCCAGGTCGAAAGCCGATCAATTGATACCAGACAGTGACCGACGTGTACACTGCACCGTGTACCGTGTACCAGTGGACCATACCCAAATTACACACCATCGGTATTCCCGGTACGATATCTCCATCTGGACTCTTATCAGAGCAAACCTTCACAAAACATCAAGGCACACAAGAAACAAGTGGATTAAATGACTTCACCTGGAGGGTATAGCTCCATATTAGCCCTTGACCCTTGGGACCCATAAAGCACTAACCATCACACCCAATTTTCCTTCACATCCCAAAACTATCTCTCTACGGAGGACAAACAGTGGAAATCGATTCCTCGGTGGCAGAGCTCCCGTATCCGCAATGACGTTCCTCCCCCACAGACTCTCCTAGAATGTCCCCGTTTCGGCCCCGCTTTGACCTCGTCATAGGCAAACAGGTTGGTTGTCGTTGTCAGAGAGCATATTGCTGTTCCTGACTAGATAGATAGATACATAGAAAAAGTAAATGACAACAACAACAACAACAATAATAATGTGGCAGTATGATTCGCCTGCCACTATCAACGAGTCGACTTCTAAGATCAATTAAACAGATACTGTCTCATGCCCCAACCGAGTTTACCTTACTACTTACAGTACTCTGTTCCCCAGGATCTAGGCTGCCTTTAGCTAGGTAGGAACCTGTACTCCATACGTCTACAAGGATACCGCACACCGCTTCTCCACACCAGCTGTCTACTGCACAGTCTGCACTACTGTACTGTAGGTGTAGGTGGGATACTGATACTTACTGACTGCGACAATGCACCGCATACCCGAACAGTAACTGCACTGATCTTTTCGTCGGGTATCGACTCTTCGTACTTCGTACTGTCTTTGTTTAATTCCGTCCCGGAACCCCGAAAGTCAATGGCTCGGCTGCTCGCTCGCCAGTGTCCCATGACCTGAGAACAGATCGAATCCTTACACCGATTAAGATGGTAGATGACCTGGAGCTTTACTCTTCGGACATATCGACTGTCAACGGTGAGATTTTCGGGTCTAGAACTCTTCTAATCCCACGCCAATCTGGGGGCGCTCAATAATGAGACCGCTAGACGCGTCTCAGCACTATTTTGATGACCGTCTCTTTGCTTTTCTCGGGGTCCGACATCAGGTGACAGACTAGAACAGCTACGACCATGAGACAGGTATGACTAGACACGCAGGAAGGTACGACGATCAGAGATATAGCGGCTAGCGCTCATTGAAGATATATGACATCCCTCGACTAAAAATGGCATTGGTAAGGAACTCATGGTTAGCTCCTTACAGGGTCACCTGCCCCTGAGGTGTACAAGGTATCTATTCGGAGTTTCCCACCACATATTCAATCACTTCAGTCCAAATCCTTCGCTGTTCCCCACTGCTTCCCAGAGCATCCGCTCCAGTTTCTCCCGCGTTGGATATCGATACAGGCCTAGCGTGTTGAAACACGTTCGTGCGATCGGATACCGCGACGCATCGTCTCCGAGGCATGCCAGCCGGATCGTAAGACTTGTCGCCCCCATGGCCGGTATCCGGTCACTGCCCGTGATGAACGAAAGGATCTTCCTCTGCGCCTGGGGGTCGCTATTCTCAAAAAATTCCCAGAACCACCGCACAACCGGAATGTTCTCCGGCCGCGGATGAGACCAATTGTCGTATGTCGCAACCGCTCGAAGCGAGGCAACGTCCAGCGCTTCGTCCGAGCCGCGAACAAGTAACTCGATCTCCTCGGGTCGGAAAAGAGAGAGCGCGTTGCCGCCACACACGGTAAAGAACCCTCTTTTGAAGGGCTCGAATTGTCGAGTGACTGCTGTGTCTAGCATGTAGTGAACATACAAATCCACGAATTCCCGTCGGTTCGCATTGGTGACCGGCCTAGTTTCGCCCCCAGGGCAGAGAGGCACCGCAACAGCCTCGCCGTAGCGATCAACGTGGGCCACAAAGTCATAACAAAATGTATCAGCAACATCTCCATCAAACTCCAAAAGAGCCCGGAGGCCTTTGGCGAGTGCAGGACGGTACTCTGCCAGGTCATCCAAAGTACACCTGTAGTTCGACCGGGCACTCGACGGTTGCGGCCCGCTGGTCTGCGGGGCAGCGGCCAAAAGCTTTTTGAAGGCAAACGGCGGAAGAGCAATGTCTAGGATCGTTGAATTGTAGATAGCCAGTCCAAGAAGCACGCCGACCAAGAAAAATTGTTCAGATGATTCGAAGCAGTAAGGATTAAAATAGCAGAACTGGGAGTCCTCGTCGTATAGAAAAAGACCTGTATCAATCAGCCTGAGATCTCTTTCGTTAGGTGTGCAACGCCGTCCACATACCGTGATGAGGGTCAAAAATTTCCCGGACAAGCAGAAGGAACCACTCTTTGCGAAGTCCTCCCGCATCAACACCCTCTTCGTCAACGAACTCAATGCGTAGGCCCTTTTTTATCTCTTCTTGGTTAGAACCCACCACTTCGCTAACACTTCGTAGACTGTCGTCAACCAGACAATCGCGCCGGACCTTCAATACGAGATACTGACTTATCGCCTTTCGACTCAGTATACTATTGAAGAATGCCTCCCGAGCTTTGACTTCCATCTGGCGACGAGCGTCATGTTCCATTATATGTATTTTCGCCCAAATACTGAGGAAATAAGGGTATTGGCAAAACGAGAACTTGGCCATTCTTGACTCCCAGGCTTCGAAATCCGCCACGAGGTCGGAATAATCCAGCAGTGTATTATAGAAGGCGCTGATTGGGACCTTATGTCCTCGGCGATTCGCCGCAGCTCTACTTGCCGAGGAGCCTGCTTCCTGGCCAAATGCTGCGTCTGGCTTCCGAGCAACACTCGTATCGTTTGCTGTGAATAGCAGAGACATCACCCTTGCTGCCGCCCGTATCTGCCAATCATCACCGTACA
The DNA here is from genome assembly GCF_010724455.1 of Aspergillus lentulus. The sequence goes on along the minus strand of NW_022983954.1, from coordinate 90,811 downwards.
CCACGGGCTTAATCCGCTTGTCTTTCGCTGGCTTGCTGGGGCCTCTACCATTAATCGCAGCGTGCAGTTCCGCAGGAGTATTCCCAGCTGCACTACTGAAACTGGGTACCAGACTGTTATCATTTTCGATAGCCTCGCTGCGTTTCCGTCCTTGTTGCCGACTAAGACGGTAAGTAACGAAGCTGCCCACCAGGTCCACTAATTTCTCAAACTGTCCAGTAGGAAGGCGCGAAAACCAGGAGACGAGATAGTGATGGCAATCACTGGGCAAGTGTGCCATTAAGCCCAGTATGCGCTTGACGATGCCAAAATGATGGCCTGGAGGTCCACTGCGAGGCGCAGAAAGTCCCAATTGTTCTTTGCGGGAAGATCTAGCATCACGGGGCGGTATCCTCTCACCACTCTCCTTTGGATGGGACGGCCGCCGGCCACCTTGCGGTTGGGTGAGATTAACAGGCCGCGAGGAAGAGCTTGAGGGGTATATCAATGGATTAACGAGGAGTATCAGAAGGAACCGTATCTCTTCTGGTTTGTATAGTGGTCGTCGAGGCCGCTTGACCAGATTTTCCGTAGCTTTGAGAAAGGTTCTGTGAAGATGTAGACGTGATTCTGTAATATCTCTCTCAATCGCACACATGTCCACAGAGTCCCATAACTTGCTCCGCCCGTGACCTTCACCACGCTCATCAACAGGCCTCATGGCTGTCCAGCGCTCGACCCATGACGAACCGGCCGTCATGATCAAATGATGCCACTCTGCCAATTGAGGCCAATTGATCCGCGGACTCCTCGAGGTAACTGTTTTCGAAGGATTTGAAGATTTCCCTTTCGAATGTGAATGGCCGAGGCCATAGTTTGGGTCCCCGTCATTCATCCACCAAGAAGAATTTTCGGCTAGGTCTCCAATCAAAAGGGTCTTTGCATCGATCTCAAAAGCTGGATGTGCATGGGAGAGCGCCTCATTGCTCTCTACCTTCGGTTTTGGAGGGCTATTCTCAGGACTGGCGTTCTCAGCCAGTAAGGGAGGCTGCGCTGTACTAAAGGACGCATTCAAACTGTCGCAGCCTTTGAACGAAGCTAGTATGTACTCTTCTAGGGGCTTGAAGATGTAAGGATGACTAGGTCGATCCTTGATGTCCCGCTCAGACGGCCTTCCTACTTCGCGGGGCAAGCGTTCGCCTTTGGGTGGAATCTGCACGTCCGAGCTGTTGCGACTACGTAGCTGAGGAACCCTAACGGCCGAATGTGGTGCCAAGGAGCTGGCCGTAGGCTTCAAAGGATTCGAGGCTCCGGTGGTGAACCAATCTGGTTTCCCAGGTTTACTGGACGCAGACGAACTGCGCGCTCGAGCATCCATGCGCGGCTCAGACAGTAAACCCGGACCATGGTCATGTGTATGCGCACGATTTTCATCCTGCCCTATAGCCGAGGGTTTTTCAGATCGATTAGTTGACGTCAAGGCTTGAGGCGCAGGCGCGTCTAAAAGCCGTCGCAAATAAGATGAGACGCAATTATCAATTATGGACCGTGTCCGTTCCACGGAGAGAGGAACCGCTGGTTCTGTAAGTTAGCCCAGAACAACTGTAAGAGTCACCAGGTAAGTTCGGCACACCTTTTCTCGGTATGGACAGACCAGGCTTCCCATCCTTCCGCGAGCTCCCTTGAACCCCCAAATCCTTCGAAGTGTACGGCTCCAGATCATTTACAGTCAAGCACTCCGTACATCGGAAAACCTTTAACTCCCGCGGCCATCGAACAGTAGAGTTGCACGTCATGCATTTCCCTGTTGAGATCGCCTCTCCGCCCGGCAACGGGCGTGAGGAGCCTTTCCTGGGGCTACTAGAAAGCACATCGGGAAGATGCGTCACCTCAACGTCGTCATCGTCGGAGTCAGAGTCTAAGAAAGCCGGGTTCGGGTTACGTCTTTTGCCGCCAAAGGCGGACGGAAACGGGTGACTGATCGAACGAGAATGACCTCGATCGTGGGGAGGCGAGGTCGCCGGGTTGCCGGTCATCGTCGGCAGGATGGGAACATCGTGCTGAATGTGGCGTTGTGCACTCCTCTCCGCTGAAGAAGAAAGAAGGGCGGTATTCGGATAGACGCTGGAGGAATTCAGAGTCGGAGGATGAGGATGGTTATACGCAGACCGCGACGGCATATGGGCGCATTAGCTTGTGTATATCCGGAGACTGTCTGAGCTGGAACAACTCCGGGCGTGAAATAAATTGCTTCGTACGGAGTAGACTAGAAGTAGACGCAGGTTAATTCTAGGCCGGGTAAAATTAGGTATAGCACGAGTGTCGTCTGATCAACTGGAGTATGTGCAGGAACCGCGGAGACGCTTGTTAGACATAGAAAGGAGACAATGTAGGTACTAGGTAGATAGGAGTTGGAGGTATGAAGGAGGTTTAGACTGGGTCGGATCCTGCCGAAAAAAACCTGGAACAGATCGACTGAACCAAGTGACCTCAGGAACCAAAAGGGAACCAAAAGAGGAAGCCGCAATTGATGCAACTCTAATGATGATGATAGTGGTGGATGATTGATGAGTAAGAGAGCGATTAGTCAGGGGCAGTGATAGAAAGCGGTTAATACCTTATTAATGTCACCTTGAGCTTCTTTGAAGCTAGAAGAGTGGGAACTTCAGCCACAGTGAGCCAGTATCAACGAATATACAGTTTGAGAGATCTCTGAGACCGTGAAAGATAGTAGTAGGCATTCTGGAAGTGTGAGAAAGAAACCAGGATGAAAGAAATTATCAACTAGATGATGTCTTACCAACTCTTGCGACAGCCTACCTAGGCGTCGCCCTACTGGACCACGGTTATGGGGTCGACCCGCGCCTTAGGCGCTCGTCTTGGATGTGACGCTCGGATGTCACGAACTGCTGCTATTTTGGGCGCTGAAGCTCCAACTAGTCTCACAATCTCTGACGACTTGTACTAAGTGGTATCTTAGTCAACCAAAAGACCATGGTCCGGGTTACTGCAACATTAGCATGTCGGAACGTCTTCCACTTGCGGCTATTCCGCATCAAACCGGTAATTGACACCGCCCGCAGTGGATATCAATTACAGCCGGTTGTGGATTGACGTTGGTTCTACATTTAGCCTACCAGTCGACTACAAGCTGCCGGGAGCTTCCTGAAGAAAGAAAAGAGTCGTCGTACTTCGTTAAGGGAATCATAGAATGAAACAGAGAGAGAAAGGTTTTTGCTAACATCCGATCCGAAAGATCTGTTGCATTAGGCTCGCACCCTGATGATTCAATGACAAAGTCACAGAAGCGAGTTTTTGTCGGAGTAAACACATCCTCGAAGAGAGAAATTTTCCATAACCACCAACCCCCATGAACACCCAATGGTCTACATCTAACGGTATCTCCAGTAGCTCTGGGTGTTGTGGATCTTCCAGGTGTGGCGACGGCCAGCACGGGTGTTGTTGTAGCGGTGGCCCTTGTTGATACCACGCGACTTCTTTCCGGTGGCAGTGAGACCACGGCTCTCGCGGTGCTGTACAGGAAATGTTAGCAAGGGCGCCGCAAAACTCCCATAACCGCGCCGAGCCGCACGAGCATTGTAGACGAACCTTGTGGACAGCGTTGCAGATCCAGTTGATGCGGGGATCGCGGCGGATAGCCTTGTGCTGGGGGTCAACGAGGATGACCTCGAAGTACTTGTAGGTGGAGTCCTGGTTGATCCAGTAGGAGTTCAGGACACGCAAGTTGGCGCAGCGACGACCGACACGCTCCTCAGCGGTGGCACGCAGAGCACGCTGGTACTTGAGCTGGTTAACACCCATGTTGGTGGGCTTGCCTGTAATCCGAAGCCACAATTAGTCCAATCTCCTCCCACGTTGAGAAAATCCTGCATTCGCATAAACATACCGTAGGTGGCACCCTTGGGCACAGGCCTCTTACGGCCACCACGTCTCACACGGACACGGTAGACAACATAGCCCTGCTTGGCCTTGTAGCCGAGACGACGAGCCTTGTCGGGGCGAGAAGGACGGGAAGCACGGTGGATAGCGTTCAGTTGACGGAGCTATATTGATGCACTCTCAGCAAAGTTCAACGAGTGTATAGCAAGACAACACAAGTCCAAATATAACTTGTCTTGTGTGCCACATCCACATCATCCGCCGGCGGGAAAGAAAAGCAAGCTTTGTGAGCGAAATTTGCGATCTTCGAAGCCGAGCCCAGCAACACCCAGAATAAAAAAAATCTCTTTTTTCGAGGGTATCCTATGGCAAAGCAAACGAGGTTTTTTTTTCACCTCCCGGCGGGATGTCAAATGTTCGAAATTGAGGGGGGGATTCTCACCTCCCAGCAACGGACACGCAGCAGGAAGCGAATCACGTCGGACTGCTTCTTCTTTTGGATCTCTTCCACGTACTTGAGGGCACCCATCTGGAATCAATCAGCTTGATGAATCGGACAATTGCGAAGAAATTGAATCGAATTATTGGAATCAATTTGAGTAATTCTATCACAGATAGAGGGTCGCGAATACGTACCTTGTCGGCGTGGCAGGTCGTCGGTTGTCGTCGATGTCGCTCTGGAAAGATTGAAGGGAAAGATGATCTCTTTTGCGAAGTGTTGTGTGTGGGACGCTAGCAAATTAGGCGAGCGCGAGCCTAACCGCATCCACCAACCAGCTTTGACGCTAACCCTTGTTGATGCCTAAGGTGTCAAATGCGGATCTGAATCCTCCTTTTCCTTATTAGGTTAGGTCACTCAATACTAGGTCCAGCCCTAAGGCCGCAAGGCAACGACAACTGGGTGCGGTTTGGGCACGTGCCACATCTCTGCCGTCACTACCTAGAAGCGCAAGGAGAAGAGGCGAAGTTTATCAGCGTGCAAGCATAAACAATTTTATTTCTTGTCTAAATGTAGAGTTCAATCTTATTACCAGCGGTAAAAAAATTTCAATATTCTCCGTTTCTCCGTTACGCAAGGGAAAATAAAAAGAAAAGTCTCTCAACTGTTCCAACCCTGCAAACCATCACGACTGCACCAAAGTCATTCGTAACTATCATTGTGGCACGTGTACAGAACAGGACAGTAGTATGGCAACGAACGTGAGACGGTACGCAAGAAGCACCTGTATGTAAGGTCATAGAAGGAAACGAAGAAGAGATCAAAGCGCAAGTGCTGATGTACAGCTGCTTCAGTGTAGTCGGAAAAGTAATCAGGGAAAGCCATCAAATCATGAGTTGAGGTCTATTAGGTATCAGCATAACGACAGATCGTAAATCTTTTAGCAGATCCGTCCCACAATTTTTCTAGAGCATAGGAAGAAAGCGGCAGAAACCGACGAGAGAGGTCGAAAAGGAACGACTGGAGAAATGGGAATCACTGAATAAAGAACAGTTTCGAAAATAGTTGAAAACCCAACAGAACAATGAAGACGGAGAAGAAAAGTACAGTGTGCATGTCATTTCACTGATTCAACAGCGAACATGATGTACAGGAGGCAGCGACACCTTGGAGCCAAGGGTACCATGATTCTCGTTCAAGATCCAAGTGACAGGCCCTGGAACCGGGTGGTCCAGTCATTTGGCGCATTATGAACTCGAGACGGACCACCGCCCACGCCTGGGCTATGCGCGGCATAGTCGACATAGCCAGTGTCCAAGGTCCCACCATAAGCGTTTGGCTGGTATGCAGAGAAGGGATCGGCACTGGGTGCGAGTTCACCAAGGCCGGAATCAGGCTGTCGGGCACCATTAGGAAAAGACTGATAAGGATCTGTGTAGGTGCTGCGCAGGGCCCCGATCTTATTGCCCACCGTTTCTCTGCCAACATCGATACCGTCTCGAGCAGCGCCGTACACTCGGCCGTCGGCATTTCCAACACCTCCCGGAGGCGGCAAGCCAGCAGTTGGCGGAGTCACAAAGGATGCTGGATTGATTGCCGACATCCAGATCCTGGTCTTGTAGATCTTGAAAAGATCAGTCACAAGAGAGTTGAAGTTGATGTACGAATCTGCAAAGTAATAGAAAGTGAGTTTCTTCCAATCCCTGTTGTCGCAGTTAGTACCATGAATTCGATGGCCTGGATGTAATCCTTACATTTGAAATTCGGCATCAAGAATCTCCATGTTGAGTCTGTGCTCGGCAACTTTCTGCTGACAGACCCGCTTTGCTTTCGCCTCGTTGCCCTCTTTGTCGCGGAGCGTCAGGATCTCGTGGTTCTGCGCAAGTCTCTTGATGAGCTTAGGCTTGATATCTCCTGCTAAATCCTGCACACCATGCGGACCATGAGGACCCATGCCGCCGATAGTGCTTCTTCCGCTCAAGGCTGGAACACTCCCAGTCACGTTCGCGGTTCCGTTCTGGCCTTGCCGAGAGAACATCATCAGCCATTTGTAGTGTTCCTCTGCATACTGCTGTTTCAGCTCCCGGGCTCTCTGCAAGGATACATTCGCATGCTGAATAGTGCCTAAATCCGTGCCACGATCCGCTTCAACAATGACCAAGTCACCGGGTTTCACCTGCAAGCCAGTGTCTTCTTGTATGTAGAAAACGTCGGCACGGTGGCACTTGAAAGTCACGATATACAGAAGCTGATTCTGATGGCCATGTGCAAGACCAGACTGGTGGCGGCCGTAAGCGTTTGGCATCGTATAAGCCTGGTGAAGCGAAGTAGGAGCTGCAGAGGGTCCTTCGGCAACACGAAGAGCTTGGTCGCGAGCAAAGTAGGATTCTGCAAATTGACGAGCTCGTAAATATTCCATTTCCATTTCATGTTCCTCAGGACGAGAAGCCATATGCAGACGGTGATACTCACGATTCTGGCTCTGGGCATTTGAAAGGGGACCATCACTGATATTCACAAGATGGTCTTCCCGATCTCCCATTCCAGCCCGGGATGTGGCCGCTACTTGAGAGTCGCCAGAAATAGAAGCGTGCCGAATGGGAATATCTGCAAAAGAGTGTCGCCTGCTCTGAGGAATATCGGCGAGGCTGCCAAATCCAAGAGAAGTCTGCCAATTCGCCTTACGAATATTTTCCAACGCACGGTTTTCAAGAGGGGTGAGAGTGGAAGGCAGCTGCTTCTCGAGGTTACCCGAATGCTCGGAAAACCTTCTACGCAGGCTGCTGTGAATGTTGCTATAACCGGGTATGTCGCCCACTTCGTCGAGATCCTCCACAGCAAGATCTGTTTCCTCGGGGACGGTTCCACGAATCCGATGGGGGTTGCGCAAGTTGCTACCAACTGCATACCCACTGGTAGTGGACGCAGAAGACATGGCGCGATCTCTAAGTCTGTTATCCAGTTGACCTGCAGCCTGACGCAGAATTGCATTCTCCCGCGAGAGTTGCTCAATTGTGCGGGCCTGATTCGCCGAATAAGCGTTGAGACTACCGTCGGAACTGTTACCGCTACCGCCATCGTCATCATCCTCACGAACACGACCGAGAGTGGCAGGGTCATGACCGAGTTCTCCAAGGAGGCTTGGTCGGGACGATCGGTGTTGCAGCGCGGAGTACTGTCCAGCATTCCGAACCCGCCCACCTGGATACGGTGCTGCCGACTTATTGGCCATCGTGTTCAAGTACTCTGGATCCAGCTGCCCCACGGAGTAAGACTGCGAGCGATAGGTCTTGGGCGTGGGGTGAAGCGGGATAGAGAACGGGATCGCCGACTCTCCAGATGTAGTGCGGGCAATGGGACTCAACAACTCATCCGCAAAATAGTTGTTAGCAGCAGATGCACTAGACATCGTAGGCGACGGGACAATCTCTGAGAGTCGGGGTGGCGGCTCTTTCCTGGATTCGGAATTCCAAATGCCTGTGCCCCATGTGAACGAGCTGTTTCCGACGTGGTTCCAGTTCATTGGGCTGCTCAATCCAGGACTTGTCCCCGAAGGCCAGCCGGTGTGGTCAGTTGCGGGACTGGTCGGGTTGGAGGCACCGGTGCCTGAGATCAAGGAACCAGTAGTCAGAGACACCTTTCTCGGCATATTGAGGGGAATCTCGTTCAGCCATGAAGTACGGCGAGTAGGTTTCGGTGCAGAAACAGTCGCGGATGTCGACGGCAGATGCGAGTGGTCTACGTCGTCATCTGAGGATGCCAGAGCTTCCGAATCGGGCGTCGAGCGACGGACTCCAGGATGGGTTTTTTCAAGCCTGGCTGACGCATTACTGGACACTGCTGGCGGGTCGGCAGGTTTGGATTCTTGCGTGGACTTTTCAGACGATTCGGCCATATTGTCTTGTAAGCTCAACCCTATCTCAAAGCGTAGATTATGAGAAAGGCTGAATCACTGGCGACAGCGCAGTCGTGACTGAGAGTCTAGGGACTAAAACAAGCACGTCAGTAGGAGTCTAGAGAAAGCTAGCAAGTAGACGAGATGAGTAGGAGCCCAAGGTCAGAAATCCAGAACGAAGCCTAACTAAACACTTCGGGCCAGACAGCAACATCAGATACAAATAAGGAAGTCCACACCGACGGGTTGAGTAGAATACAGTACTGAGGCTGTGTAACGTATGAGGATGGGATGAGGTCTTTCAGGTGCAATGTAAAAGATATCGACTTACTGATATCTGATAATGGTGATGCTTGGATGCAGTGAGAGAAGGAGGTGAGTGATTTTGATTTTGCCAACAACACTCTGTGTGCAGCGCCGAGAAGTAAAGCAGCACAAGGTATTCACTAGAAGAAGATATGAACCAGACCAACTCTTGTATCGTCAACCTCAAGAGAATGAAACAAATAAGAGGGGAAAGCCCTATTGACTTTGCAAGTGTGCTGAAGGAGCGTTGGCCCTAAGAACGAGCTTCGGTGACCTCAGCGGAATATGAGCTTGTTGCATGATAAGTTAGTCCGAGGTTGCACCAGTGGGATTGAAGTGTCAATGAAAATGAGATGAAGCAGCATAGCATGAAGATAATGTTTAAGTCAGATACGCAAAGAATGGCAGGGTAAATAGCAGACAGATGCATGGGATAATGCCTATACTGAGCGATATGAAGGGAAGTAGCTTGAGTGGCGATATTGAAAGCTATGGAAGGTTCAATGCCAAAGGACCTCTCAGCCGGGGTCTCAAATAATGATATGGACTATTCAGCCCAAACCGGGGAACGGCCAATGAGATCTGACTTCAAGGGTCTGTGGCAATTTTTGGCACCTGTTGGCCCAAGGAACAGTATGATGGTAGCTTTCGACCCAATGACTGCAGTTTCAAGGATAAGAAGTAGAAAAAAGAGAGGTTTCGGCTTGTTTATATGCCCGTATGCCTCACTGCGGTGGACGTGATCGACCATTTGATTGCGACACACTGAAGTTGGGATGCAGTAAATCGCGGTTGGAGCTCCGCCAGGCGAAGATGTAGACGCCCCAGAAGAAGCCATGATTGAGAGAATCATGCAGCATGAGAATGGTTGACATTTTTGTGGGGATTGCGGGGTGTAAAATGGGGTAAAGCATGACACAAAGACTCAACACATACCGTAGAAAGTAACAATGTACAATTCCCCCTTTTAACACAGAAGCCTTTATGGATGTGGGTATCACTGGCACCTCTCAACGAATGCAAAAGGCAGAATGATTTTCGTGAACAAGTCTGAGCGAGCGTCCCGGAGGTATGAGCAAGCTTCTGACATATCAAGGTGTCGGAGACTTACCAGTCTAGAGCCAAAACAATCCCTTTATTATCTATCCAAACCCAAACGAAGCCAATCCCTCGACGATGAAAGAACGTTGTGGTCCGTAATCGAACTGAAATAAGCAACGCGACGAAAGAAGCGACCAGGCTTCCGGTCTAAACGAGCACAGAAGTTTGCGGCGAAGGCGTTGCGCGAAGATGGGGTCTCGATTGTAGATCGTCCTTCAATGCTTGCCTAGAAACAGTGGGCTCTTTTCTCTTTCTGATAATTTCGTTATTTTTTATTTTTTTTTTTCGACACTTTTTGGTCGGACTAAAAGTCGTCCACAGAATCTGTAAAGGCGTCGAATCGAAATCGCGACAGGGTCGATGTCGCACTTGGCGCAGTATTGGATAATAAAGATGCGGTGCGAGGGTGGTAGCGTGACCTCGGATGACGTTGTGGAAGCACTCTTGACGCCTGAACTGTGGGCAGATCTGCTTAGGAGCAGCGCATCTTGGAAGGAATGAAGTATGAGGATTGCGATCGCCTATTGATGAAGCTATTTCCGTTGCGGTTAGATGCGATACAGACGATAGGTGGTTACGAAAAGAAGAAGACCAAAAAAGAGAGTGGTGATCTTACTGCTTTGTCGCGGAGGGGAATGCGTTAAGGCGGAGAGGAAAAGCGGCGCAGGTATCGCGAGGACGGGTTTATGGTGAACTGTCGGAAACGTAGCTGAGTTGGAAAGGTTGATTCGACCGGTGTAGTCGATCTAGAATGCGGTAGCCGATGCAGGGGATTGAAGGTTACGTTGTTGGGTGTCCCAGATCAAGGAGGGGATATTAATGGAGGGAGGAAGAATGAGAACGACATAGGACATAGGATGTACGAAGTAGAGGGGGGACGGGAAAAGGAGGAAGATATGAAAGGAACACGGAAGGAGATGACAGACAAGGAAGAGGAATCGAAAGAAAAGAGGAGTAAGGTTGTACACCCCAGTCAAGTTGCAAGTCCAAGGGAGGTACTAAGTCATCCAAAGTAGAAGAACCTAAGGGAAGGTAACTTAATGCAAGTAAACTAATGAACCTCAGGCCACTTTTGGGCATTTTGGGTTTGGGGGTGACAAGAGAACTAGATCGAGCCACGGGTCGGGGCACCGAGAAGTGGCGCAAAGATTGATCTTGTCTTGAGACTCATTAAGTACAGCTCTCCTACTTTGGACAATAACTCGGGGCTACCTTATAAGGGTCCGTCAATGGAGTCTCTATTTTCGAGCCAAGCCGATGCAGACAGTATTGTTTCGTTGTTACTGAAGATGATTTTTGATATCTATATAATGTCCATCCTGGACTCAGTCTGGATACTCCATAATCGGATTTAATGCTGAATAGGAAGATGGCCGATCGATTACCTTTCCTAACCGAATCAGCCTCCTGACAGGAAAGATCAGGTAAGATTACAGTAAACAGACCAACTCACCAATGACTGCAATAATATTGTTAATATTAATAAAGTTCTCGTATCTAGTAGGATCATGATATTCTCTCCTGTTGCCGAACTTGACTGTTGGTTGATAGCACTAGTCAGTCGTTGAGTAGGTACCTAGTAGTATGACAGTGGCAGGAGCTGGAAAATGGTCAACCACTGGATGGCATTCCGTTAAGCGGGTCCTGGCGGGTCTCTGGAGGGCAAGTTGACGATCGTCCGGGGGTACGAAGTTACCAATGGCGCATTGGGATTTGGGAGGAAAACGATCCAGTCGCCTTTTGACTTGGTCTCGAATGACACTCGAGTTTAACGCAAGTGCGGCCTTTAACTTCCTAGCCTGTCTGTTATTCTCGTGCCTGATGTACGGTGATGTTCTTCCAACAGCCATAGACGAGTGAAGAGCGGGGTTGACAGCTGGTGCACTGTGTCTTTTCCCTTACAAAGGGAAGATTCTAGATTTGACAATAATATAATTTACTCCGTAATTCCTTGACCCAAGCAGCTAATGCTGGCGATTATGTCAAGAACTCAAGGGTTAGAAGCATGGATAGTGCATTGGGCTAATTTCGAAGAATGCGGAGACAGCTGCTAGCCTAGCCGATGAAAGTTGTGCTTAAGCTGGTCACGTTCATTATCATTTCCTACCAAGACTGTCAAGTTATATCAATGCCGACCAATTGCATTGAGATCAGTCTTAGTTAATATATCTAGGAGGGACAAGAGACCAGAAATGTATTGGGGTTTACCTTCATTCCATCTTTCCACGCGGATGGGGTTGGAAAATATGTACTGAGGTAGTACCTGACATATAGGAAAGGCTGGGTAAAATCAGGTACTCCGTAATAACTGTTATTTCCTCTAGTTGAGACTCAGTCGTCATTGTTTGACGTTGCAGAAATTACTTCCTCAATGCGATGTAGATACTCGTCAACGTCATTCCACCATGGACGTTAGGTTACACTCGGACCTCCATTTAGGTGGTCGACGAAGCAAACATCTCTTTACAATGCGGAGTGGAGAACCTTCTTAGACAGCAACCTGAGACACTCATACACAATTCAAAATTTCTCCTCATTCCTCGACATAAATAGGTATGAAGCACCTGTCTTCGTACTTGAAGACGAACTACATTCGTCCATCATCACTGGAATCCACTACTACTGCAGGCACTTTGTTGACACCATTGTTGTGCGGGGGAGCAATGGCCATCGGCTTTTTTTTACTGTCGAGCCCGAATGCCTGAGTATTTTGGCGCCGATTTGTCGTTTGGTGCTTCTCTGCGGCCCACTTGCCCGCTTGCCCCCTCTTATGCTGCAGCCTCTGAGCCTGCAGGATGGTCTGTTGAAATTATTGCGGAGAGAGCTTTCCCGCACATTGGACCCATCCGGCCATCATCCAGGCCAGTACAGACTAGACTACAGTACTCAGCCATAGTCCACAATGAGTCTGCGCCCCTCCATATCTGAATCTCTAAAATTGCCTGCTTCTTGGCCAGTTCTTGTCCCTACCTAGCCCGTGTCAACTGACTGCTATCCGATAATACTAGTACCTGATCGTATTGACAGTCATTGGTGGTAACATATAGCTCCTATTCAGTGTAAGCATCATAGGGTAAGGTAGTAGACCTCGAGATTTCCGGATAGAACTCTGATACGATGGAAAAGTAAGCAGATCCAGCTTCCATCCATGGTTACAAGCTACCGAGACCCCTTCCTCGCCGCTCGTTGACGGTGGCGAATGATACGCTGCAATGGGGCTCAACACAACCCACGGATCAACGTCGTGACGTTGATTGTCGCACTTGGTCTGCAGAATATAGCGTACGCACCTACCTTTTCTATCCTTCTCCTACTGAGAGGTATAGTAGTCTGTATCTGGTAGTGCTCCGTATGTAGATGATAGGATCGAAGTGTTTATCATTACCCACGCCCAGAATTGCTCAGTCAACCTGAGGGATGCAAGACAGAGCCATGTTCTTAGCTACAGGGCACACAAAGCATCCATCACGTAGGTACAAAAAAAGCCATCTGGCAGCTGATAACTCTAAACCGATACCTACACCACTCTCGTCCTCCATCTCCAGCAGCAAATTGCGGCTCACCCCGAAAGTTCCGGCCCCAAGTCCCGTCACCAGATCAGGCAAAGAGTACTTTGCTCACAGTGACAAGCACCGATGACAGTCCATGTGTGGCACAGCGCTACTTATGAACTGGATCTGAGACTGGAACCTTGGTCCAGCCGCTCCGGCCGAAAACTACACTGCTATACATTTCATGCAAACTTTAGGTTATAACGTCTCTCGAATGAATAGATTAGCTCCATCAAATTCACAGTACTTTGTGCTTTTGAGCAACCCCGCTGATAATTGTCTAGCGCCTAGGCATGAAGTATCTTAGGTGGATTATCATAGCGAGGAACATACCTATGCATGTTGTTCTCGGTTAATGCAAAGCTTACCCCAATAGTTTTCAGAGATTAAGACAAGTACGGGCGCCAGAGTCAGGTGGCGACTATGGCTGCATATGGAGGAGTCGGTCCCTAGTCTACACCTTACCCGTTCCATCCAACTGCTACGCTCGGTGCGGCACAGTTGACCGAAACTATATACTCCTTCTGTTTTGGTCCGCTTCTGGGTAGGTCTCAAAGCTGGTACCTATTATGGGCAAAACCATGGGAATCGAACCCAATCACCAAACACCCTGATATGAAAGACCTACATGTATGTGCTTTTTGAGCATCACCTGATAATGCCTCACCTGATATGTAGTACCACTCGACGTCCATTTGTCTAGCCCCTCTTGGAACAACCTGCCTGTGACTTTGATACAGATAGTTCTTTGTCGTGGCACATGTACCACGTTATGACGCCTATTAAGGTATCACACCTTTTCACACTTGGGTTGATTGGTCACAACGCTCATGGCAAATATATCCATGGGCTTCCAAGCGTCGAACCCTGAAGACTTATCTTGGCAACATGGCAGTCAAGGGAGCTAGTGGTCAAACTTCAAATGCTCTCAAGCCACTTGCATAGATCTTTGATATGTGGCTGATGTATATCTCTGTATTGTACAAGCTGCCCGGGAAAGGCGATCGTCGATCGTCAACCCAGCTGGAAGGTATGGGTATGCTTTCCCCACGCAATAAACGTTGACAGCTGGAATAAACGACCGTTATATCGGAAACCTTGAAGAGGCATATACGGAGACAACTGGCCTACAGTGCCGAGTCCAAGGTCCCTTTGCCTCCCGTAGAAGCTGTAGCCTGAGGGCCCTTCTGCTGACGTAACTTCTCCTCAAACTTGGCGAATTCATGCATGGAGATTTCCTCTTCCTCATCCAAGACTTGCTCAACTCCCTGGACCTCCTCGATCTGTTCATGACAAAGAACGTTAATGCGAGCCAGACATGGTAGGGGGATGAAACATACGTAGTGCATCAGCATCGACTCAATGCCATTCTTCAACGTCACAGTGCTCGAGTCGCAAGTTCGGCACGCGCCTCGTAGCTTCAATTTTACAATGCCGTGCTCGAAGCCCCGGAGCTCAATATCACCGCCGTCCTCCTGAATCGCAGGCCGGATTCTTGTCTCCAGAAGTTCCTTGATCATGCTAACAACCTCGTCGTCCTCCTCGTTGAAGCTGAGAGATTCCTCCTCACCACCCTCCTGCGCATGTTCTCCGGTCTTCTCTACCGTATTGACAATCGCCTCTCCGGACGTCACAGCTTGCGTGATAAGGCTGAAGACCTCGGGCTTGATGTGCGCCCAGTTCGCATCGCTGGATTTACTCACGGTGATGAAGTCCGGACCGTAGAACACTGATGTCACGCCATCGACGTTGAAGAGGTTCGCTGCTAGCGGGGAAGGATGAGGTGGCGCAAGGGTCGACCGAGGAGAAAGATACTCCAGGAAAGACGTTGGAAACTCCTCCGGGAGGACGCGGTGATTGGGAATGAACTTCAATGCCTGCATGTAGTATATCATTAGCGGTCTACATACAGATAATCGTCCTCGACAATCGGGACGCTTAACTCACATCAGGATTTGGAGTGTTTTCGGTCTGGATAAAAATTGTCCGCTTCGTAACGGGTAACGGTCCGTTCACCAGGGCTTGGGCAGCAGGCCGATGATGAGGGCGCAAAGTCGGCCGGCGACGAGTCTCTGAGGCCGTGATGGCAGGCAACCTGGCGGAGTTATGGATGCTCTTGTATGATCCGAGTGCTGGTCGGATGCCTTGCGCCTGGACGGCGGTAGATTGCGGCGAGAAACGGGCGTCCAGAAGAGCCCTTCTGAGTATATTTGTCGATGTGCGGCTGACAGACATATTTTGAGAAATCTTTCAGCGATACCTGGAAATGACTTGCAGAAAAGATACTCTACACTGGAAAAGAAGAACTAATAATTGTTGTCCGGAGTAGAATACTATTTTCCTGCAACCCATTTTCAATCAAGCTCTGACGCAATCTAAAGTCACATGACTTTCGGGAATTGTGCCAAATTCCCGTTGATGACAAATCAGGTATAGAAGAAACAGCCCAATAGGACAGGAGCAATTGACATCCATTAGACAACTTGAAGTGCTTCATACCTCTCTGGTGAGATATTCGCATGTAAAGGTTTATACTAGTTAATCTATATCTTTACCCTATAATCCGAGTTGTACTTTACGTCGACCACAAACGTTGCCTCCAGTTGATAAGAATGGAGCACCATCATTATGGTCACTTCGTACCCCTCTTATACAAACGCAGTTGTTTGAGAAAGGTAGATGACAACCACTAAGCTCATTGAAAATCATAAACTTTCTGCCCCTGCCCATAATCCTGAAGATGAGGGTTTACTGGTCTACAATGCGCAATTATCGAACAGAATAACGGTCTTAGATTTTGGCCATGTCGCCATTAGCGGCGACGAATCATGTGATCTACATCTCGTTGAATGATTCCTGAGTCCTGAGGCATCCACGATTTTTGATTCTGCGGAGATGGCGTAGACGCCGAAGGTGATTTTGAGATCTTCCCACCATCTTACCCTATCCCCTTGTTGATGCGTTTGCTCTGGCTTAAGGCTACTTTCTCATTGCCTTCTGCCATCTTATTGTAGCTGCAAAAGCTACAAATCATGCTTGACGAAGTTTGATCGCAGCTCAGCTGGCTCGCAATCTCAAGCTGGCAAACGATGGCTGGAACTTGCGAGGTTTGCGTTTCCGAACCCTCGAAGTACAAATGCCCTACCTGTGGGCTTTTGAGGTAAGCTTTCTTTCGTTACCTCAAAGTATCTGCGCTTGTTTTAACCCACTGTCTACAGTTGCTCGCTCGCCTGCACTCAGTCCCATAAGATCTACTGCGCACCCAAACCCCAGGCGCCGGAGCCGACAAGCGCGACAGATGCCACTAGAACCACGCCTAACGTCACTGGCGAGCCGGAAGTCAACGAGAGCTCGAACGCACAAGCAACCCGAAATGCATACAGCGCGGAAGCATTAGCGTCCTCCCCCCAGATCAAAGACCTGCTTGCTCAGAGTCCTCAGCTTCGCGATTGCCTACGCGATATTTACAAGATTACTCTGGAAGAAGAGTGGATAGAGCAGGGACCTGCGGGGCGATCGAGACCCTACCATAGGGGACGAGGAGGTCACCGCAATCGAGGCTCGTGGACCCGGGAGAAGGGTTTCAACCGAGGTTTGGGCAAGGTTAGGAAATTGAGAGAGAGATGCGAAGAAGGATTGGAGACCGGAAAGCATGCAGAGGCGTTTATGAAGTTTATGGCTTTGATTAACGGTGAAAACCAGCACCAGCCGCCCGCATGAATTTTCTTTCTCTGCGAGAAAAGAGAAGAGAATAAATATGTCATACTACTTGGCTTGGAAGATCGTTTCCAAACACAGCGATGTAGCTGCACTATCGAAACATCGCGATAGCGAAGTGCTCTTGACGAGCGATTATGATCAGGGGAAAACAATGGCAATCTTGAGTGTCAATGGGCAATATATGAAAGATGCCTCCCCATAGCCTGAGTAAATATATATTTGGTGTTTCTGTTATCGGTTGAAACACAAACTACTTGAACAGCCTTAGATAGATATTCCGCTCTCAGCTGAGCAATGCAGAACATCTTACAAGGACAAAGAGACATGAAGTGGCGATCCCCCTCGTTTCCCTTCTGCTCCATCTTCCCCGCCTAATACCACTTGAAGGTCAGCTCCCAGTGAGACGTTCCCACCGCGATTCAGGCTATGTCTTGGACCGTAGCAGAATGCGGGGGCTGTGATAGCTGGAAAGGAGCCGACCGGCCGAAACACCATCGATCTGATGCCGAACAGCTCGAATCACAGGCGAGTCGAGGTATTAGGTCGAACGAATCCATGGGACGCTTCTGGGAATGCGTGTGATTTATCGGACTCGAAGCGACAAATGATCAACCCTGTCACTCAAAAATGAGCTTGGAACACATGAAACCGAGCTCCCAACGGTGATTGAATGGTTAGGTACGTCTATTAGACGCCTGGCCACAGTGGAGCCCGATCAGGCTGCGTGACGAGATTCAGAACCCGCTGCCCCAAATCTTATCCCCATGATCGGCCTTTCCGTGTTTCTGTATGGGCTGAGTCTTTCAATTGTCTCTTAAACACTTCGTAGCATTGCACAATACTTGACTTCCCAGGTCTGGGGGTATTACTGTGACTCAAAACTCTGCGCGCCACTCGCTCTATGACTGAGAGGCGGTTCTCAAGGCAAGACCACTGGGAAGAGTCAGCTCTAGTGTCAATAATAATAATGCAGATGTCTTTCCTGTGTGGATATGAGCAAAACGAATCCGGACCAATCCCTGATTTTTGAGCAGTTAGCCAACTTCTTAGTTTGGATTTAGGTCAATATATCATCCACTATATCATGAGGACCACTACAAGTCTACAACACTAGCGAGGGTCGTACCATTCCTTGGAACGAATGAGGTTGAAGGCGTATGAGCGGCGGTGCTTCTATCTAACTAATTAGCTCATTTAGCTACATTCAGCTACCTGGGCAGCTTACTCCTCCAAGTACGCCTTTTACTATCTCTAACCCTAAATGAGGTTGCTGCTGGGGCGTTGGTGTCCCTTGTATAAGCGAATAATATACTATCCAGTCTGCTCCCAACTCTTGGGATATAACTGTCTCGTCACGGGACATCAGTCGTAGGCATGACATTCTCTATAGCTGAATAGAAGATGGTCACTAATGTAACTGGTGCACATCTCTCGACTTAACAACGAATGGTGTACGGATCTAGATGTCTCGGTACAATAGTAGGCTGACTCCTTTTCTGATTCGGAAAGGCCATTGAGCCACCTCAAGTGCTGTGTCTCTCTTGTACCACTTTGTAGACGACCATTGCTCCGATTCGTCCGGGATGCTCCATCCATCGTCAGCTGTGAACCATAAGATTCTAGTACCGTCCTGTTGTCTCTTTTCTATGGTCTTCTCATCACTGTCCTATTCTTGTGAGTATCACAGCTCTGGCCGTCAATTATCCAATCCTGAAGCGATATAGTGGAGGCTTCTGTCTGCCTGCCTCCACAGATTGAAGATCCCGCGTCGGCCTTTTTCTTTTTCTGCCGCAGTCACGCGAAAATCGTGGAGCCTGGATACGATTTAGTTCCAGCTGCGTGGTCTGCTTTTATTATATTTTAAGACCAAGTGATTCAACATGTCTCCCTCTCAGTTCTATTAAAATTACCCATTTACTTACCTATTTATCGTCTATGTGTTGAGCGTCTGGCAACCCACCTCAGCCTCCAACATTTGTACCGAAGAGTGATTCTTTCTGTTCTTGGTTCCCAATCCATTCTTCCGCCTTTGCGGGCAGTGCAAACCGCCTTTGATCTGATCTGCAAGGGCAAATTGAGTACAATTGTATTGCGCTCTTCAAATTGGAGGACGTCCATGTGAGCTTATCCTAAAAGTTCTTCCGACAATACGACGGGGTTTACTAATCTTGTCTCTTTATCAGTGTGATTCGTATTCGATCATCGATCAGTCCGTCAGCGGAAAGAGAGAATAAGACGAGAGTACCGATAGAGACCGTGACTCAAAACTTCCAGAGCAAACGATCAATCAGTATCGACCACCATTCTACTCAAAGCGACAATGGATGAGCTGTCGTATCAACATCAGTCACTCGCCTAGCAATATCGTATTTGCGCTATCGCATGTTGACGTCTTCGCTGGCCCCTTCCACTCGCCGCGATCGTCCTAAATTTTGCACCAAAACGACTCTATGATGACCTTTGAGCAACAGCGACGGGAGCGGTCGTCTAGCGACAGAGCTCAGCCTGCACCCTTCCCACAGAGACCAGGCCTTCCCGGCAGAACAATTTCCGCACCGGCCGGAGGTCTGTATAAGCTCGATTCCTCCAGAATGGCAACGGACACACGGAGTAAGGTTGCAAGCCCTCTCATAGAGGAGGAGGAACATGTTCTCTCAAGGGGTGACACCGGCTTATTGCCGATTCGTGACGGTAACGGGGTAAGTTCTGTCCACGGGCATTGTGATCTGACGGAGGCTGTAGTAAACGGCTAATCACTGATTTCCGCTATAGATATCTCAGAAGCCGAACTTCCCACACCTTACGATCGCCGTTGTTGGCCCAGAGAAAGCCGGTAAATCCACATTCATTCGGAGCGCTCTAGACATGAAGAACCCGCTATCCTCACGATCAACAACAAAGAAAATGTCATTAGACGGCACGGTTTACCTTGTTCGATTCGTGGAGATTTCGACCAAAGAGATAACAGTCGGAAGCAATGGAGAGCTCGAGTGGCCTCGGATTGGCAACGATGCCACTTCGCCAAAGGTCATTGACGGAGTGCTCGTTCTTCATGACGTGTCCCAACCCGAGAGCCTCTCAGAATTGACAGGCCTACTTGGTATGTTTCACGGAGTACCTCCGCTTGCTTCAGACTCGCACTTCTCGAGAAAAGTATATGGTTGCTAATGGCTCGTTTACTTAGACACTTTGTCCGCATCATCCTTGCCGTTTATTCTAATTGCGAGTAAATGTGATGTTCGAAGGCACGATAGATTCCTTGAGCCTGCTTTGGGCAATTATGAGATTCATCGGATGTCCCCCGAATCCCCACAATCGCAAAAGACGTACATTGCCAAGCTGCTGCGATTTGTTGTCAGCAAAAAATATGGTGAGTGTCAATCAGGCGGATGGCAACATTGCCGTCTAGCCCTACGACTCCATGCCCAACAGATTCACTACACCTCAAACAGCAAAAGCTTCCCCCTATACCCCTATTGTTCCACCATTTTGATTGGAGCTTCCTGGGCGTTTCGCAACAAAACATGGGACGAGCAAACAACCAACCCCTTTTGGGCCGGTTGTTGTCGCGCTAATTCGCGGCACGGCCTGAGTTAGCGTTCGCTCACCCTTTTGCCCTTTTCAAAAGAAACCGAACTTTCATTTATCTGTCTCCTAGTGGAAAGCTACATAAATCTCACAGCTGCTGCGCTCTGCGAGCCAGATCTTAATTTGAATGCTAACTGTGATCCTCAGAATTCACCGATCTTCCCCCCAGCCAGTCCGACCAGGGAACCTCTGGCGACGCCCCGTACCCACCGCGCTCGCAAGATCGCCGTCATACTCGTGCCAACTCCGAAACACCTACAGCCTTCTTCAACGGAGCCGCGGGCGGCTCAAACTCCACGAGTGTGTTTGAATCAGGAGTCAATGGGTACGGCGACGACCTGTATCCCGTCGACCGGACCGACTCATCCAACCTGGCTTCCAATTCGCACAATTCGAGATATGCCCGGAGCAACTCGTTTCCGGTGCGACCGCACACCCCTCCCTCCGGAGCCACGTTGAACTTGCACAGGCCATCAGCGTCAGGGGAGTCATCTCCATCCAAGGACCGCAATCGCCAGCATCGGCTCCATTCTGCTTGGCGAAACAGTGGCGGATCGGACGCCTTTAATAGCTTCTTGGAGACGGAAGATGAGATTGACGTGTCGCGTAGCGCCCCGTCAAGTCCTGGTGGCAGCAGCAAGGACAAATCAACAAGCGATGGAAGTTCGAATGAAACCGGTTACACATTTGATGAGTTAGTTGATCGGCTTGTGGCGCAGCCAATGTCGAAGCAAGACTCGAAGTTCTCATCGATCTTCTTGTGCCTGTATCGCAAGTTTGCGGCACCCGCCAGTCTACTCAATGCGCTGATACATCGTTTTGAACGAAATGAGAAGAACGTCACTGACCAGCTGACGCGCATTGCCGATCAGTTGAGACTGCTCAACGTGATGGCACAGTGGGTATCGGAGTACCCCGGCGACTTGGCATATCCAAAAACGCGGAAGCGGATCCTGGATTTTGTATCAACGTTGGAGAAGAGTCATTTCTATATGTTTGCTGCTAAAGAGATTGGATCGTATCTCGAAGTGAACACGGAAGATGACGATGTTGGGTGGCCATTCAAAGACGGCGACGTGGAGGAATTCGATGACCAGGAAACCTTCTACGTCAATTCCGGCCGGAGCTCTCCATCTATGTTTCTGGGAGGGCCTACCTCAGGAGAAGATGAGGGCGAGGAAGAGGAGGAGGATCCCATCTACAACATGAGCGCTCTAGATCTGAGCGAGGGCCCGCCAGAGCAGAGCACAAGGCTCTCGGGTACTTCTACGGTGGACAAGCCCGGCACGATCTCAAGCCAATCGTTCACGAGCTTGAGCATTGAAGCTGCGCAAAGAGAGTCCGAACACCTGGAGCTGACACCTAGCATGCCACTGTCCAAGATACAATGGCGACAATTCATGGAGATACCCGACGAAGAATTTGCACGCGAGTTAACACGAATTGACTGGATCATGTTCAACTCGTTTCGACCTCGGGACCTTGTACGCCATGTCAGTATCTCAGGCCCGGACAAAGATAAGATTCAGAGCTTGAAGCATGTCAATCGCATGATCAAGCAATTCAACCATATCGCGTTTTTCGTGGCTAGTATGATCCTTCTTCGGGATAAGCCGAAGCACCGGGCAAGGGCCCTGGAGAAGTTTATGAACATTGCACAGGTAAGAATTGATCGTGGACAAGGGAAAAGAGATATCTAACTTTAATTGAAGAAATTGCGGCGGCTGAATAACTACAACTCCCTGGGTGCACTAATTGCCGGCATCAATGGAACTCCAGTACATCGGTTGTCTCAGACGCGGGAGCTGGTCCCAGTCCAAGTACAGAAGGACTTCATGAGGCTAGTGATCCTCATGGGGACGCAGAAGAGCCATTTTGCATATCGCTTAGCCTGGGATAATTCATTCTCGGAGCGAATTCCGTTCCTCCCACTACATCGCCGTGATTTGGTGTCGGCCGAGGAAGGGAATAAGACCTTTGTCGGAGACAACCGATCTCGGATCAATTGGAAGAAATTTGAGGTGATGGGAGAAGTCATTCTGGGCATCCAGCGCAGCCAGAAGACCCCGTACGCTCATATCAATCGGTATGAGGATGTGCAGCGGTTGATACTGGATATCAAGCTTTCTGGAGATGAAGAGGTTCGTGCCAAACCAACAGACGGCGATTTCATTGGCTAATATGAGTAGGATTTGTATGCACGCAGTGTACAGGTTGAACCCTCCACGGGGCTCGACACAGGACGCAAGAAATTCGGCTGGCTGCGGTCTTGACCGGATTGAGCATATCCTCAGAAACGACTTCTACCACTACCACCTAGCAACCGCACCTACTTTATTACTACATGCACGACTCATGCATCACTACATATATATTCTATACTCCCTACACCCTGACGTGACATGCCTTCTAATGATTGACTGACGAGATGGTCAAATGACGTTTCAAGTGGTGGTAACCACTTGGTGTACATATATGCAACATATATCGTTAAATAATTGACATATTAATCAACTGATGCCGTTTTAGCCCTCTGCGCATTGTTTCGTTTCATCAGGCGCTCTACTCTACTTGTAGTATCTCTCTCCGTAAAGCCACCGATAAGATCACGTGATAGCATCGAAATATCTCTACCACTCTACTCCGTAGATCTAAATTGACTTTCTAACCATCAGTTCCTCACCCTCCTGCACCTCAGCACCCAACAAACCCGCGTACTCATCAACCAAAAATCAAGAGAAAAAAAGAAGATGACACCCCACCTCCGCTCCACCTACCGCGCCATCCTCCGCGAACTCCCCCGCCGCACCCTCTCCAACCCAACGCCCCTGCAGCAACGCGTCCGCGAAGCTTTCCGCACAGGCACAAGCGAGCAATCGGCTGACCCACACTTCGAGCAGCGGGTACAAGAAGCCGAGCAGATGGCGCAGTATGCGCGTGCGCAGAGGACGTATGCAGCTCTTGTGGAGCGGTATAACCCCGGGATGACGATGACGGAGAAGGAGAAGATTCGGTTGACTGCTAGACGGGTGGGATTTGATTTGCCGATTGCGGAGGAAGGGAGGAAGGAGTGAAACCACTATTGTTCTTGCTCTTGTGCGATTTGAGCGTGATAGATGGGATGAATGGGATCGGCTACGATGAGATAGATCTGGTTCGGGTATCTGCAGGAAGGGCGGAGATGGACAGAGACTGATTTGATTGTATTATAGCATTACTGGAGTTACGGCATGACATGACCTGTACAGGTCTATGGTTGGCATATATTCAATTGCATCGATCTGGTTTTTTATCTCTCGTGCAAATTTGGGGCCGGTTCGCGGCGGTGGCGTCGTGCGAGCATGGCTAGCCATGCGTCTGGAGTGCTGACGCTGATGGGCCGCGCATTGTCTTGCCTGGTCTATCGATCGAGCGTATCGATCTTTGGCCAGGGGGACGGGTAGGGCCTGAGTCCTGATGGGAGGGGTGCGCCACTGCAGAGCGCGTAGCAGCTTGTCAAGGAGGGCATTTTGGATTCTTCTCCTCCTGGCTTAGCCGGTCGTCAACTGGACTCGCTCCATCTGCCTCATGAGCGTAGAGCTGCTTTCTTCCTCCTCGATACCAACGCCCACTTCAATCGCGGTCTTGGGTCGGTTCTTGTTCAGCCCGTCCAGAAGCATGCACGCTTTGCAAATCTTCTGGCTCGAAATGTATCCGCAGCGCTCGCACTTGCCCATTGTCTGACTCTTGATCGCTCTCGGGTTATTCGCCTTGCCGCCGCTCTTTTTCTTTGGGGCAACCGGGAGCTTGATCTCAGTCTCTCTAGACTGCGCGGCGTCATCTTCTGCGAGCTTCTTCTCCATCTCCGCCATTTCGCCACCGCTCGATCGACCATTTTGACTACCACAGCCACCCGCCGATTCATCGTCCTCTGCAGTAGCAGTAGCAGCAGCGGTGCCGCCGCACTTCCTCCCGCTCGAACTAACCTCCAGCGGCACCAGAGCAGCCATGTCCTCTCCGCTCTTGACAATATCCAAGATCGAGCTGGGGCGGATTTTCTCGAGATCTTTGATCAGTGTCCGCGCGCTGCCTCGGAACGCTTCAGGCGAGTAAATACACTCAGTGCTGAAATAATCCAGCTTCTTGTGGTGCGCATACAGCACGATCTCCTTCTCGTACGCATACTTGAGCGGCTTGCTGCGCTTGATATCCGACGCCGCCGAGTCCGTCACGATACTAGTCCCCCGCGACAGACGCGGCAGATCCCCTCGCAGTAAATTCATCATCACCGTCTCTGCTACATCGTCCGCGTTATGTCCCGTGACGACATGCTTGATACCCAGTCGAGCGGCACCCCGGTCGAGCGCTTGTCGCCGGAATACCCCGCAGTAGGTGCAGTTGCCTTTCTTCCCGACCTGCTCGACAACCTGATCCATTGTCCAACCGTATAACTCGCTATACCCGACGATTTCTAACGGCATATCGTACTGAACCGCGTTGCGCTTGACGGTCTCCAGACTGTCATCGCGATAGCCCTTGATGCCCTCGTCGATGGAGAGCAGACATAATTCTAGGCCGTAGTTGTAGCGCTCATTGAGTGTTTTGAGGACCGAGGCAAGAACCGTGCTATCTTTGCCTCCACTGGCGCCGATGGCGACGCGCTCGCCGGGGTAAAAGAGGGAGGAGGAGGTGATTGTCTCGTGGACTTCAGCCTCGAAAACTTCGAGGAAGCAGGCGCGGCATAGCTTGTGCCGGTTCTTCGGACGGATAATAACAGCTCTAGTTTCCTTGCAGTTGAAACACAGGGTTGGAGGCATTTTGGTGGGAGATCTTGAGGGAAAAGACCGGATGATGGAGATGAAGAATTTCTGACCCCGCGATAATAATTATCAGTATTGATCGATTGATAGATCTTTTGATAGGCGGATTCTAGTGTTTGTTCCGTTTGCATTATGCTTTGTCAGCGGGAAGAAGCTAGATACCAAAAAGAAAAAAAACAGTCTGACTTGCAAGCAGCTGAGGAGTCATAAGAAGATTATATCTATCTATACAGCATTACCATAATCTATAATCACAGGCACACTATCGTATTACAGTACAATATCCCATATCTCCGATCTCCGGTTATGTATCGTCCCAATCATATCGCGACTAAAGCTTGCGGCGCAGCAGATTCATGATCATTTCGCGGCCTGTGACTCTCGTCGTGGCCCACAGGGTAGGGAAGTCAAGGGTGCTGGAGAAAGTATCGGCGTAACCGAAGAAAAGCATGGGAGGGATCCAGCCACGGGCGTACTCGAGGGCAAAGCAGGACTGCTCCATCTTGTACTGCTTGACCTCGCCGCGGCGGAGGTGGTGGACGGTGCCAGCGGGGTAGACTTCGGGCTCGAAAGTTCCGGGAACGAAAGCGACCTGGGTTCCCTGGAGGATGTTGAAGTAGTCGTCTGCGGTGTGGCGGCCGGTGTGGCCCTCGGTGCCAATCGCGGTACCTGTCCTAATTAGAAAAACTTGGAAGGGGAAAAGGAGAAGCGCGAGGGTAAGTACCGAAGATGATCAAGTATTCGGTGATACCTGAATTATGATTAGCAAATAGCTTTTTCGTAAAGAGTGGCCAGCTGGGAGCCATAGAACAAACTTACTAGCATGAATGATGTACATGGCACCCATAGCACCACCGGCATTGTTGAAAATCCATTCCTCGTTCTTGTTCAGGTGGTTTCCGGGGATCTTCTGGTCCAGCTCAGCGACAATGAAGTCCACCATCGCACGGGTGTCGTTGCCATGAGCCTGGACGGCGCGCTGGGAGAGGTCGTGCAATTGTTCGGGATCGAAGATGTAGAATTGCTCAAGACGAGCGTCGAGGTAGCTGTACAGCGCAGCGAAGATGGCCACGAAGACCGCGAGGAAACCGAGTTTGCGCAGAGAGGAGCAGCAGCAGCCGCAGGAACTCTTGCGGGAGGAATTTGATTGCTGGGAGGAGGATTTAGAGGGCATGGTGGAGGTCGTCGTGTATATCAAAAGATCAAGTCAATTGAGAGACTAAAATTGACAATTGACAGAATCTGGGGTCGAAAAGAAGCTTAACAGGAGTAATAGGGATGATGAGTGATTAGTCTAGGCAGAAAAAAATATGGTGGAGTCCGCGGCGCCCGCGTAGATTTGGAGTCCAAATCCCTGGTTAGTTGAATGAGTTCCCCTGGCGTCGGGTTCTGTTTGTTTTTACTCTTCTATTGGCTTGGAGAGGTTGGAAGCATCTCAGGCCACCACGGATAGAGAGATCCGAAAGAGATATCAGTTTATCAGTTCAACGTCTGCAATCGACTGAGCATCTGCATTATTATTGTTCAAACATGAACTCAAGGCGCCATTGTTGTTGATGGTTGTCGGCGCAATGCATTGAGAGGTGAGGGCTCAGTTATGTCAGCAAAACCAGTTGCCGCTCCGGGTTGGAAGGAGGAGTAGTGATCCCTCTCGATCCTGTGAGGATCCAAGTCATTATATGCATCCAAGCAGAGTGCATATGGATCGGTATTTCTGACTGAGCATATCTTTTCTCTTCATATGGTTGCGATGAAGAAAGTACATCTGCACCATGGGACAATGCTTTAGAACAGAAACTGGAAAGACCTGGGCAACGCCCAGTTTCAAGAGGAATAATGACGACAGATGTAGCTCTTACAGCTGCATAGATGCATTTCGGATGTCGGAATCTGAAATTATGAGCCCTCCTTTAATGGTGGTGAAAGGACTGCCTGGATTTCTTCCGTGATTCCGGTCAACTATGGTCGATTCATAGTGCCATCCCCAGCTAGGTACTCTCCATCAATCAATAGGATGAAACCGCCGGTTGTATATGGGTCTATATTAATTCGGAACTTCTCCTGAGGAGTCTCGACTCTCCAGTCAACAGCGCCAGAAATTCCGGAAAACAATAGAAGATGGATTGCAGGAAAAACCTCCAACAGACGGTGTCGATCTCCCTTTAGATGAAACGGGCATATCTTCGTCCACGTCGGGAATTCAAGCTGTTAGTTGTCACCCAGCACAAGTCAACCACACCATCGACGGAAATCCTGCAGACATGATTCTTTGGTCTCGCTTGGCTACTAGCATCTCTCGGTGACGAGAGAGCCATATACTCCTGAAATCTGGAGTGCAGAATGCGGGGTCCACTTACGTATGTCAATCTATTTCCACGCAGCCATATCCTCACCCACAATGCTTCTTTCTTTCTACATTCGCTCGAACCCGATGTGATTTCCACCAATATCCTCACTGCTCCCGGAGACAATTGTCATTTTGGTCGATCATTCCGTGTCTCCGTCGTCTCGGATTGTTTCATTCGTCGGGAACTGTCCGGGTAAAATGGACCATTCCGCGACCTTGAGAGCCACATGTGGGGAGCAGCCAGTGTGGGTGTCTCAAGTTGAAGCTTGGGTATAGATTGATCCACCAGTCAATTGGATCACCCGGTCCACTGATTGAGTTCTTGAAGATTGAGGGTGATGATCAGCGCATCAAAGAGGTTAAGCGTCGAAGTATCAGACTATGAGTGCAGGATAAAGGCCCAAATAGAAATTCCCCCGGGGCGGGTTCGGGAGAGGCAGTTCAGGAAACTATAAGAGTCGGAGGCCCTCATGTCTGTTCGGCGTGCTCTCTGTCAGTCAACAGGTCATCCTCGCAAGAACTTGAACGATTAGTCAGAATGAAGTTCAGCCTCTCTGTCGCCCTCTCGCTCGCCGCAGCGACTGCTCAGGCAGCCACCCAGTTCTGTGACCAATGGGGCTCGGTCACCGAGGGCAACTACATCCTTTACAACAACCTTTGGGGTGAGGCCCAGGCCACCTCCGGCTCCCAGTGCACCACCTTTGAATCTCTTTCGGGCAACACGATCGTCTGGAACACCAAGTGGTCTTGGTCCGGTGGCCAGGGCCAGGTCAAGAGCTTCGCCAATGCGGCTCTGCAGTTCACCCCCAAGAAACTGAGCAGCGTCAACAGCATTGACTCGACTTGGAAGTGGAAGTAAGGCAGTCCTTACAGATTCTCTGTGGATGTGAAGCTGACAATAACAGCTACTCTGGCTCCAACATCGTCGCCGATGTCGCCTACGACATGTTCCTCAGCACGTCCCCTAGCGGCAGCCACAACTACGAGATCATGGTCTGGCTAGGTGCTTTGGGCGGCGCCGGTCCCATTTCCTCGACAGGCTCGCCCATCGCCACGCCCACCGTCGCTGGCATCAAGTTTAACCTGTACCTCGGCCCGAACGGCTCGATGCAGGTGTACAGCTTCGTGGCCCAGTCGACCACGAATAGCTTCTCCGGCGACCTACGCGACTTCTTCACGTATTTGGAGAGCAGCCAGGGACTGTCCAGCGACCTGTACCTGGTCGACGTGCAAGCTGGTACCGAGCCCTTCAGCGGAAGCAATGCCGTTTTCACGGTATCCGACTACTCTGTCAGTGTTGCCTAAGCGTTCTATTAAAGGCAGCGTCTAGCTTTGTGTATCTTTAAATAATCCAATCTATTTATGAATCAATATGTTGGAGCCACACGAAATCCAAACATAGGAGTTTCACTACGCGCCCTCGTTTCAAACAACGACTGCATCGTAAGGCACCCAGATACTACGCCGTAAAGTCTAGCGTCGACACACTCGTTTCAGATGCAGTCAGGCCTCAAAGAAGAACCGTATCTATGTGCCTCATTTTCAGCTCCGAAGTAGCAAGCCAGCGGTTCCTGAATCGCACTTTGTATAACTCGGCCCAATCGTCCCATCGAAGCATGTTGGATATCAACGTCTTCCAAGAATAACCGTATCCACAGTATCAACTTGACACATTATGGACCAGGATGCATCTGTATATATAGAAATCGACCCACGCCGCGCGCGCGAAACGAGACAGAGGAACATGCGCTTAAGCGCCGATGACCACCCCTGCGTCGGGCGCTTAGGACACTTACCTCAGTTATAGTACTTCATCCATGAACTACAGACATCTGCAGGAACGAACGATAATAGTAGCGGGAGGAGCATCAAGGACGAGTCATTAATTACTACATAGTACTGGTGCACTGAAATCGAGGTAGCAGATAGACTCCTACCTTGTTCCTTACGAGCGGCCATTGCGTCGTAGAATTGCGGCGGGCAGGACCAGATGCCATTAAGGGGAGGGGAATGTAGGAACTAAGGCAGGTACTTTCTTGCTAGGCAGTATCCGTGATGGTTTGATCCAGGTTCGTAGGAGGGAATATGCTCCTTGACACGAGTGTCGTCGGGGGCTTTTGCGCCGGGGATGATGCATGGAGGGGTACAGTCCTATGACAGGAGGGGGGTTGTCACTTGTCAATCAAGGTCTTAGTCCCTTATGAGATGGTATGGTAGGATTTGATTGTTGGGTGAGAATCTGGCCGCATAGATGATATCATATATTGAGACCAGTCCGTTCTCTGACTGTGATGATGTGTGGACTGTGGAGTGCAGACTACGGTCTGCAGACTGCATCCTGTACTACTTTGCCAAAGAATGAGTGGCGCCTGCAGCTATTTCTGGATCCGGCTTCTGTCATGATCATGATTCATGAATTCAAGTGAAGCTAGGAGAAGCTCCTAGAGTGTTCAAGAGAGGAGCCGAGACAGTTGAATTCCAGACTGAACGCCCGTGTCGAGCAAGTCAATGAATGGGATAGACTAGACATGGCGAACAGTCAGTAGACGCGTTGCGAGGATTCCTGGCCGGAACAGGAGCGCGTTTCGCCCCAGGAAAAGGTTTCAGTGCTGCGTAGAGGCTGAGGAGTAGATGGATATTTGCCTTGCTAAAAGACAATAAAAGTATGGTAGTGTTTGAGGGATGGAATTGGAAGGGAGCAATGATTCGTTGGCACTGACTCTGTATTTCTCCTGCCACTGCATTTTCCACGATGCATTATGGGGCCGGGTAGATCTATTCATGCCTCCTCGCTTTCTTGACTACAGTACAAGACAAACACTTGAAGAGTAATTAGTATTTGATACTACCCTTAATGTGTCTAGTAGAATATCTATAATTAATTTTCAGATTGTCCATAATGCATTCTGATTTGTTCTTGTGCTGGATAGGGCTTGTACCAATCATCGCGTGCAACCGAATCGCGCGCCAAAGGGACAGTTCCAACATTGACCCTTGAAGAATCAGTCAATCATCGACAGTCAACCAGTCACTGGAATCCAGAGTCTGAGATGATCGTCGATTTCATTCGATCCGCTCCTGTCCTCTTGTCCCCATCGAGCCCGGGATGATAGACCAAGTTACCTAGTGCCTTACCACTTATCCCTGTGGATGCTCCTGCTGGCTGAAATGTCCTTGCAGCTGTCCAGCCGCCCTGCACCACCACCTTAATTGCAAGCATACCGACCCATTGATGGATGAACAATGGCGATCAATCAGAATCCAGACTATGTGGCCGATGATGAAGCTACATTCATGAGTTCTTATAAAGTACATCAGGTGGCCGCCTTTGCTGGATTCTTCACGCGGTCATCCACATGCTCAGTCTCGCCATTTCTCTTTTCAGTCTGATCTTCCTTTCTTTTTACTCTTCTCTTGCAGTAGTAATCATTAATTGATTTGCTTTTTGATTGTTATAATCAGCCCTATCCACTTTCGCTGCATTTACATTGTCTTGGTGTTACTTCACTGGGCTATACATTCACTCGATATCCACCTCCAGACCAGACGTCTTCTGAGTTCCCGATCGACGCTCAATACGAACTTCAGATCAAACTTGTCAAGACAGCTTCGTACTCAGCTTGTCACTAAAGATCTATTTCAGGCTCAGTGCTGCTTTCCTGCTCCAAAGATCGCCAGGCCCTGAGCACTTCCGACAGGTTGACACGACAACCTTATCCTCTCTCTCTCAGCATTCCAGAACCACATTATTCCTGCTGGACGGGAATTTGATTCATTTTTAAAACATCGCTGTCCGACCTGTGTCAGCACGTCGCCAGAATCTCTCTCTGTCCTTTTCCCCTGTCTCTCGCTTTGCTTTTTATTCCCTCGCCACCAGAGAGATACTTCGCCCCAAAGACCATTGTCAACATTCCTTTTCAGCTCTTCTCGCCCCATTCACTATCGGAAAGAGAACGAGCAGAACTAAGACAAATACGAGATACTACTTTTATCTCTTCAATTTTGGGTGTTGACCTTCTCCACTAATAAGCGTCAGCCTCGTTCGCTCCGGAGTAGGTGTACTCTCTATACTTCCGTCGCTCACATCAACACAAACATCAACAATTACAACACCACCACAACAGCGGCACCATGGATGCTCCCGTGGCGCTCAATCGAGCCGCTCTTAATGAGTTTGTCACCCGCCCAGTATCACGAGAGATGGTGGCCTATCTGGCTCAGCAAGCTTCGCTGGTCATCCGCTGCGAGTCGCATGTGACCTCTGCCGTTAGCCGTCATGGCCAGCCTACGCCTCCAAGCACACCTCCACTGGATGGCTTGCCTCCTCTGCCATCGCTCGAGACGTTCATCATCTCGCTCGTCACTCGGTCTCAGGTCCAGGTTCCTACGCTGATGACCTCTTTGGTCTACCTGGCTCGACTGCGGGCTCGCTTGCCGCCTGTCGCCAAGGGCATGCGCTGCACTGTCCATCGGATCTTTCTTGCATCGCTCATCCTGGCCGCAAAGAACCTGAATGACTCGAGCCCAAAGAACAAGCACTGGGCCCGCTACACGGCCGTTAAGGGCTACGATGGCTTCTCCTTCTCGCTGCCAGAGGTGAACCTGATGGAACGCCAGCTGCTGTTTCTTCTCGACTGGGACACTCGCGTTACCGAAGACGACCTTTTACTACATCTCGAGCCCTTTCTATCTCCTATTCGCCAGCGATTCGAGGCGCAAGAGCGCGAGGCAGAGCTGAGACGTCAGCAACAGCAACAGCAACAACACTACCGCGAATGGCGCCGCCTCCATGCATCGGCAGAGCTCCTTGCTAACCGCCTGCGTCGCCAGAAGGTCGAGGGCCGTGCAGACGCTCGCCGCAGCATGGTAGAGGGCGGCTCGCCTCGTAAGCGTCTTCCCAACCACGTCTCCTCGTCCAGTCTTGGGGGCTCCCCGCAGTCCATCGAGGGTGAGCGGTACACTCCCTACAACCCTCACCACCACCAGCGCCAGCGCACGTCGCCATACCGGCCCGGCCGATCTATCTCTCCACCATCCGTTACCGACGTCCCCTGCCTCTCTCGCGCAGAGACTTTCAATTCCTTGAGCTCCCGCTCCTCCAGCGTTGCTCCCAGTTCGCGCGGAACTCCAGCCAGCATCAGCACCTCCTGCTCTTCAACCAGCATGGACGAAGTCGTCGTAGCGGACGCTACCAACAGCCCTTCTACATCCAGTCTGGGTTACAGCTATGTCAACATCCCCGCGGTCCAGTCAGACGCAAAGCAGTCCTTTAACGACTTCCACGAACACCGTAACCACCAGCAACCCAACAAGAAGATGAGAATGGCCAGCAACAACGGCAGCAGCGGCTTTGTCGCCCGGTTCTTCGCTTCTGCCGCGGGCTACCACATGGGCGCTCGTCACGGACGTGTCTAATTTCATTCTTTCTCTACCATTCAGTCGAGCAGGTCTCGACTCTACCAAGGAAAACATAATAGGAAATACCCACTAGAGCTTTGTCCTCCACTACTGTCGTTGTTCCCTTCTCACTTGCCTCCTTTTGTTCAAAATTCTCTATCACTAGAATACCCAGTTTCCAACTCCTTCGTTTTACTCATACCATACTTGACTTGTCCGCATTGCATAATGGTTATGGTTATGGCTATGGTACGGCGTCATCTTTTGCATGCTATGGCTGGGATATGCCTCTCTTTTTCTTCGTCACATTTAGGATAACGCCACAAGAATGAACACAATTAGATAGGATATCTTTCTGACACTTGGCAAGCATGTATGTATGTTTATGTTTACGATGGTTGGCATGAAAGAGATGGATATCATGCAGTAGCCAGTACTTAATTAATCTCTGATTGGTTCTGAATTATCTATGATATATGTTATTCTGAACTATATTTTGATGGAAAGTAGCAAGAAAATATCTGAAAAGGAAGCGTATACCCCGCTACCTAGCCTCATCAAGTACGTCAGGACTTCCGAGTACTCCACGATGTCCTTTGTAGGACCACCCAAAACTTTGCCGCGTATGTGATGCCTCTGCGTGGTCAGGGTGGACTGTGCCAATGATCGAGTTGGTTATCCCTTTGCAACAAATCTCAAGGCTTTGAAGGTCTTCAGCGATCAGAGGTCTCCTGTATCTATTACCTGCCTGCCAGCTGGTATGAGCAATATCATACTTCCAGTTCGTTCCTCTGGTGATTCGCCATTTCGCCATCTCTGCAGTGTAGCTCACTGTCCGCCAGTGTTTCCTCCCGTCGTTGATATAGATGGTTGTACATATACATATCATCAGCACACTGTAGTGTGTGCCATGCATTGGCATATTGCCGTTGCCATAGCACGAACCGAACAGAAGTATGCCTTCGGAGTTGAGTTATATACCGACGAATAGCCTTTTCCTCGTCGACGTCTTCGAGCGATTCCTGCATGTTGTTACTCTTCTCGACTCGAACAATACCCAAGAGATGTCCAACTAGTCACAGTTTTCCACTATCCCACAGTTCTGTCCTTGCTTGTGGGTGCAGATGGACCCTATTCCCGCTGGAGGCAGTCCATGGAATCGACTTGCTCCACATGATCGCCCTTGCCTACTGTCACAGCAGACTAGAGGACGTATATTTCTGCATACAGCGAAACGGCTACAAGGCCATTCCGAAAGACAGCGGTGGAGTCAAATAGCACAGCTCATGGTCATGAACGCGGGCAGATACCCCCTTATTATCCTGACTCTGCAAAGATAGAAGCTATGGTGTCTTTTTCTTCTGTTTTCCATCCCAGTAGTCCTCATGCTTATGGTTGATAGCTTGTCTCGGGAGGATACGACGTAATGTAATCGAGGGTCGATCCAAGTAGCGACGTTAAGACATGTCCAGCAATTGCAAGGGTAAGATTGTGGATGATCCGTAACGTCTTGGTAAGACGCTAAGTTCTCTGCTGGACTGAGTCGCTCGTCCCTCTAGTCGGCCTTATACGCCGTGCTCGTCACATATGAAAACGCGCTCTTCATTGACTGAACCGGTGAGGCGGCATCATGTGCTTGCAACTTCCACCTTCGCCCATGTATTCATGATGTCGACTACTCTATATGGTAGAACGCTGATTTCGGTGCCACAAGGATTTGAGTCGAGGATGAGGACGGAATTGTTCGTAGACTCTGTACTACGCTGAAGACGCAAGATAACACGCTCTGCTCCAGACCTCCTTCCACTTTTCGAGAACGAGATTCCTTCAGAGTCATAAGCAGACCCATCAAAGCAGATTGTCTTTCAACTTTTTCGCGTTCCTCATCGCCATCATCAGTTTCCCTGGTGCTTGCTGTTCTTCTGGAACGTTTCTCGACTTCTCCGGACCACTTGGAAACATGTGTTTATGTTCAACGGCGACTCCTTAAGATGACGCGAGTGCGCTGCCCGTGCAGATAAATGTCATCTGTAGATGTTGGGCAATCTGATTATTTGGCGCGGTTGCTGGGATTTGACGCGGGGGACAGCAAGTGTGAGCAGAGCAGATCATGCCAACTTGGATATGCGGTCTTCAATGGGCCATCGTGACAGGGATACGTAGCTCCGTGTGCACGCCACTGTCCTTATAATTCCAGTTCTGTGTGGGAGCCGAACATCCCAGAGGAGAAAGTTATTGGAAACCAAGCGTTTCTCCATGGAGAGCCGCCACCATTGTGTCCGCGGTAGAGGCAATTATTGCACTTGCTAGCCCTCCAGCCAGAAATGCAGACCACGAAGGTCAGTCGCGGATGTGGAGGCGACGCTCAATATTGATCAGCTGATAACTGGTTGTTCGATAGTTATACAATCATGGGTCATTCGCTCTGGGACATCCTGAAGGACCCGGTTTACACAGTCGACTTGGAGAATTCGTCCTGAGGACTCTCGGTCTGAAATTCAGACTCAGGCTTTGAAGTCATTCGGCGGACGTATATAAGCCTGGTAAGAGTTGAGTAGCAAGCTCACGCCGCAAGGCTCCAGATCGCGGTCTGTCATCGGAGACTGAATCATCGCCGACTGAAAGTGGGCCCCAATATAATCATTGATCCCTATATCAACA
Organism: Aspergillus lentulus; assembly: GCF_010724455.1. The sequence continues at coordinate 55,128 of NW_022983954.1, read as the reverse complement.
AGAATCGCAAACCATCGCTAGCGGTCTTTGAGGATGCTTCATTCTATTGTCCGGAAACTGGCCAGGGGCACCTGTGTATATTGTTGGTACTCATCATATTTATCGCGAGTGTCACTCTCTCAATGTGCTTGCCAGGAGAGCAGAAGCTGTGTTTTACAGGCTTGTAGTGGCCCTCAGTCGATGTGGATCCAACCACGATGCTAGATGCTCGCTTCTCAAGACGATGAATCCCGCGGTATTGGCACAAAGGTCGACACTTGGTAGTCGCCTCAGGGCTTGAGGCGGCTTCTTGCTGGCAAAACGAGTTGCCCGATGCATCACAGACATACAATTCCGCGTTCCCAGTAACTTCATTGGTTCTGGCCTTCCGCGCAAACTTGATGATTAGGACAATTTTGACATGTGGACGACCACTCATCATCCATAGTCTCATGTCATCAACAAGCCGTCTGTGTGACTCAGACCAGCCAACCTCGATAACAAAGGAGGCTGAATACTGGTTGTCTGGTGTGATATAGAAGTTGGGTTCTTTCGTGAGTTTGTATAAGGCTCTGGTAACCTATCGAATATAACCATAACCTGAATTTCAATGCGAGTAGGCTCTCGGTCCCGGGGTGAACGGGTAGGGACGTATAACCAGCGCAATAAATGCATTGATATGTTGCTCCCAGATGGTATTTGACCTCCTCTTTCACACAGAATGACTCAACCTCCGAATCGTGCGGTTTGTCAACATGGATGCCGACTTCTCGTCACGGGGATCGGTTGGGAAAGCGCCCCCATACTGGACCAGGTTTACTCGGCTTGAATATTGCAGGTCAGGGAGTTTGGTGTAAGCGGGAGGCACAGGCATGTCATGCATTATCGGTTCAACGAGTTTCCAGTTGTCGTAGACATTTTTGCTGTTTATATCAAAGGATTTTCGACGTGGTAGTCATAGACGACCCCGATCTTCCTCTGCCCCAGCCGGCAAACTCATCTAACGGCGTCAACAACACTCTGCGATGCTCCTTTGCAGCAGCTGCAGTAGTCCAGAAATCTGGCATCCGTAAGGCAGGCTCTGCGTCCCATATTCAAACGACTCCAGCCGATTTGTTTGCAGTAGTCAGCCAGATGTCATAGGGCGTCTCCTCTGCACTTGAGAACCATATCTCAAGCTTCAAGCAGGCCATATTCACCAGCTCATTCAAGCTCTTGATGGCTCATTCGACGTAGGCAGTTGTTGGATATCAAGTCAAGAACAGCTATAGTTCATGTCGGCGTAGACATAGTATTTGCCGTAAGTCAAAGTATTCAGCTATAGAATCATACGTAGTTGTCCATGTACTGCAATTGGAAAAGAATGCAGATTCTATATAAGAGAGGTGGTTGAATGTCAGGATGATGAGGGATCATGGAGGAGAAGCATCCTTATATACCATCAGCCTGCCAGCTTTTCTACCTCCTGGTAGGTTGCAATCAAAGAAACAGTGAATGGCCAGATGCCTCTTACTTCACTAATAAGTATCTTTATGAGTGCTCCTGAGCTGCTGCTAGAGTTTATGTGAATATCTCCTATGGCCTCTATGATTGATGTCAAAGAAGTAAAGAAGACAATCGATAAGATATAAAGCCGAGGATAGCCTGATAAGCGATACCCAAATGGGACAATCTCCCAGAAATGGGCGACGGAAGTCGCCGTTGACCACACAATGTAACGCTAGAAAGTGGGGAGAGAGAGGGGGCAGCCAAACAACATGGCCGTTTATTTCTATTGTTCTGCTTCCCATCCTGGGACCTGACTGCTGCAGTGATCTGCTGGAATTCTACTCTTAACAAGCAAAAGATGGGTGCAACCGACGTGCCACAGGCCCAAGCGGTCACAGTGAGTCTCCAGGAGCTTGTCAATGGTGAGTGGTTCGACCAATGCGCATCCTGCAAAGAAAGCTGCCGTTTCCGCGGAATGGAATCCTGAAGCTGATGCTCATTCTTCATGGTCTAAGGCACGGTCTCTTTCGAAACCCTGACGGAAGCCTTTGGCCCTTCCTCGCTGGGAATCATCGTCGTCAAAGATCTGGACGCAGCATTTACTCGGCTCCGCGCCCAGGTCCTCTCCAACGCTTCCTACCTCGCGGCACTTCCAAACAATGAACTAGGTCCGTCCGCACTTGCACCCTGGTATCTACAGGTTCAGATTGACAGGCAGTAGAATCCCTCACCAGCCCCGCAGCCAAGTACCTCGTCGGCTGGTCCTGCGGCAAAGAAACCCTCCGGTCCGGCCACTTCGACACCCTCAAAGGCTCCTACTACGTCAACTGCGCCTTCTACCAGAACCCCGACCTCCAGGGGGCCCCCGCAGACAACTTCCCCGATCTCTCCGAATACACAGCCCCCAACATCTGGCCGCCAGCAGACCGTCTCCCGACCTTCCGCCGCAGCCTCGAGGAGCTCTGCAAGCTCATCATCGACACGGCCGCGCTCGTCGCCCGCGCCTGCGACCGCTACGCCCTCGCCAACATCGACGGCTACAAGGAAGGATACCTCGAGCACGTGGTGAAGACCAGCCTGACGACCAAGGCCAGGCTGCTGCATTACTTCCCTACCGACCCGGCCGCGGCCGCTACCGCCGACGCAGAAGATGACGATGACTGGTGCGCGACACACATCGACCACGGCTGTCTCACCGGTCTGACGTCCGCCATGTTCGTCGATGAGGCGGCTAATCCCCCTTCGTTGACGGATGCCTCGACGCCGCTGGCGGAACTGCCGCAGTCGCCGGACCCCAAGGCGGGCCTGTACATCCAGTCGCGCACGGGCCAGGTCGTCAAGGTGAATATCCCCAAGGACTGCCTGGCTTTCCAGACTGGGGAGGCGCTGCAGCTCATCACGCGGGGAAAGTTCCGTGCTGTGCCACATTTCGTGAAGGGGGCGAGGCCGTCCGGTGGAGCGAGAATCGCTCGCAATACATTGGCGGTGTTTACACAGCCGAACCTGGAGGAGGAAGTCGAGCCTGGGAAGACCTTTGCGGAGTTTGCCAGGGAGGTGGTCAGTAGGACTTATTAGTGTACATAAAAGCGTTTTGCCGCAGGTTACAAGATTGACCGGTGCAAAGGTACATAAGGGAATAGGTTGTCGTTGCAGTATATACCGAGCTCATGACGAGTCAAGGCCGACAGGCCGTTCCTTTCTATCTCAACCTATCAATTAAGGAGTAAATTATGGGTATCTAGCCTCAGAAATCATGCTTTGGGCGCTTCACCGTATGCCCATCGTTCCCGGGCGCGTAGTCTCCACCTTCCGTCTCCTCAGTCCCTCCTCGTAGGTCCTCCAAACGTAGAGTAAGATCCTCCTCGTCCTCGGGCGACTCTTCCTCTCCTTCGTCTTCAGTATTTAGTCGAGTCTGGTCATTGCTCTCGTCGGCCGAGCTGACATTGTTGCTCGCATCCGTAATGGCGGCCCCCAGACCAGCGCTCACCAGCTTGCTCGTCTTGCGCACCTCCGCAAACGCCGATCGTGACTTGTGGCTCGGTCGTCCGAGCTCGCCGGGGATCTTGGCCTCTCGGAAATCAGCCGCCGTGGCCCTGCCGTCAATGACCTTGAGATTGGCCCGCCACATCTTCACATCGCGGATTTCACTGTAATGGCCGACATCTTCGCCGTTCAGCGTCTCGACCGCCAGGGTCTGCGTTCGGAAGTCGCCCCAGAACCAGTCTTTGCCCTCTGGGATGCGCTCGTCCGCTTGCCGAGAGTATTGTCGTCCGCTCAGCACGCCGTGCAGCTCCCGGCCCAGTGAGAGACTACCAAACAGCAGCCGCATGGCATCGGGTTCGTAGCACCGGCCGATGATCATCCCCTGGGAGATATCCACCGTCTTACCGCCGTTCAGGCTGTACCAGTTCCCGTACCCGCTCATGCCGATGTACTGAAAGACGCTGAGAACTTCTTCAGGAGATAGCGGCTTGGGTGGCTGCATCGGGTTGTCTGTCACCGCTCGCTGGCGGTTGTTCGTGTAGACTTTGCCTGCAACGCGCACTTGATATCTCTCTGCGAGCTGGTTTGATTTGATGTCATCAACGCATTGGATTAGGTCGAGCCGGATCTCGTCGATCACCATGACGTCCGTAACTGCCTTTTGGCCGCTACTGAGCGAATAGCCCACCGGTTTCAAGCGAACAGCGTCTCCTACAATGAGAAGTTCCGCGCCAATGAATATGCCCATACAGTAGATGGACGCATTCGGCCACCTTCCTCGGAAATGAAATTTCTCAAGCAGGCTGAATGACGACATGACGGTCATGGCGTACTCGATGGAAGGATGCAGTTCATCCCGTGGCATATTCTGCAAAAAGAGCTCGTACGCATTGAATGGCTTGATGCATTTCAAGTGAACGTACTTATACTGCAGTGAGTAGCTCTTGTCCGGGCTGTTGGGATCGGGGAAGGTTTCGACACGGAATCCAGAATAATTCACTTCCCACCCCTTATTAGCCGTCTCGACTAAATCCTGCAGCACTGTGTCTTCCTCTGGGACCTGGCCGACGATGCCCGCTCGCCACTCAGGAACGCCCATGAACCGATCAACGGTCGGGTCGTACATCTCAACGCGTGCGTGTTCTGGGTTCCAGGCCAACTCGCCCTCGAAATTAGGAACCCAGAGGACAATCTCACCAGCACGAGGAACATAGGAAGGTTGCATTCTTAGCTTTTGCAGATACTCCCCCAGGCCAGGTCTTTCGGACTTCCAGTCCATACTTAAAGGTTCCGAGATAGGCTCATCTAATTCGCCCCTATCCTTGAGTTTCATTACAGCCATCTTGAAGACGTCCGGTGTCCCTTCTCGGTCAACAATAGGGTTCAACGGTGGTCTTCCGGGCGGCCGCCCTGGTCGACCGAGCGGCCTTCCAGGAGGTCGGCCAGGTGGTCTCCCTGGTGGTCTCCCTGGTGGTCTTCCAGGTCTAGCGGAACCAGGAGTACTGAGTGACCCGGTTGATCTCCCTGGACCTCTTGCGGGCAGGCCATCTATACGACACTGTCAGTTCTGACAGTACTTGCGGCGAGTAACACAGCGGGAAAACAACCTTTGATGCGCTGGTTCCTCTTTGCCAATTTCTCGCAAAGAACGCAGGGGCACTGTTCTTTCCCGCCCTTCATCAGGTACAAAAAGTGTGGAAAGAACTGGATTGTAGAGGGGAAGTACTGCCCAAGTGGGTGTCCCCAGAGGAATCGGTCACGCTGTGGTCGGTCAGTATGTAAGTCCCACATTTTCAGTAGCAAGACTTACGATGTCTGGATTTGTCCCACGCGGTCTGTCAAAGACGGCATAGCCTTCTGGCAGACTGTCTATGACATAGTTTGTTCCTTTATTCAGGTTAATGGAAGACTTCGACTCTATTTGACGTGAAGCACAAAGGAACAAAGAAAGGAGACACGTCGCGGATGAGCATCAGTGTTGACAAGAATTCCGCAATGAATCCAAACCGACAGATCGCGACGGAACCATATCAGACAAAATAGCCGAACAAAATGTTGAGACAAACTATAGTTCATGAAACGATTCTGGAAAGCAAACTTTGAATCTCTGAATACTCGGACAAGTACTCCTGTAACGCCAGAAGCAGACAACACAAACTTCGAGCGCAGTACAGAAGAAACACCAAATCCAACCCCTCAAGCAAGGACAATAACGCAAAGTCAAGAATTCGAGATCAGTACGTACCCTCTTCATAAGCCCCCGTCTCCTTCAGCCACATGATGGCCAGCTTCTCCCGATACCATGTGTCGTCCGGCATACCGAATCGGGGCTCTGTAGGCCAAGTAGACGGGTCGCCATCACTGAACGACCGATCAATGGGAATAGTGATTGTTTCTGTATCCTCTTCTGAGGCCTGCGAATGTTGAGAAGCTGACATGATTGTGTCGTGGACTTCTAGATGAACCAAGGAAGTAGTTTAGATGGTCTAAAGGTCGAGTTGCGGGAAGCAGGAGCTAAGAGGATGACCTTGACATGTTGGGAGTGAGACAAATGAGGTTTCTGCAATTCTAGGCAATGTGATGAAAAAGTGAAAGATGGTATGACATCTTCAAACTTTTTTCTCTGATGTTCGGAAGCTCGTGCAATCGCTGGTGTATTAGAGCTTGATAGTGGGTTTGAGTTGTACTTGAGGATTTTCAACACGGTCATACGTCAAATAATAGCGTGAGGCGGCCCGCTCGCTTGTGGACTATTCGCCTGGAGAGACCAGCTTCGGGGAGATATTAACTAAGTACTATACCTTCCTATTCTTTTTTAAGATACTATACTTAGAGGAAAGGCTAGTAAGCCATCTTTTGAGGATATCAAATAAGCAACAATCACGGAGGCGCGTCGCGCTTATACATGACGCGTCCAAGCCAACTCCCTGCACAATGGTCTAATCAGTCTGAGCTGCGTTTTAAGAAAGCTTGATTTGAAAGACTTGCCTATACGTCTCAATGCGACTTAACTTGAGAACCTATATCTCTTGAACTGTTGTTATGGCACATGCCATGCTCACTCTTTCATACCCGCTCAGCAGGAGGTATCGAGACGATGCCTCAATCATGGTTATCTTTAGTGATGTCCGGGACACTTAAGCAGAGAGAGAGTTAGGTAGCACATGTTTATATTGTCGGGTTTTGACGAGTCTAGATCCGTATGTAGGTACAATATTGACCTCCTCATAGTCTATAACCTGGATACACCACTCGCGTAGTATCTCTTGCGCAATAGCCACCTATTCCTGTGTCTTGTCGATGTCCGACTCTTCCGTTGCTTCCTCCGATACTTCAGCCATGGCTTCTTCATTCCCGTGTTCATACGGTGGAGGTGCAAGCTCTCCCTCCTCGATCCAGACCTTATGCAGCTCCTTGTCAATCTCTTCACGGCGTCGCTTCCACTCGTCGACCTTGTCTAACCGCTTGCGAAGCTCTTGGATCTCCTTTTCAACACCCAGCTTCTCCTTCTCGGTGCCGATTTTCTCAAACTCCCACTGTTCCCCTTCGGCGCCAAGACCCAGTGTGAGGCTGAAGGTGTGATACTTCTTCAAGGACGCGCGTGTCGAAATCGTGATCAGGGTGATACCCCTGTCCTTGGCCTGTTCATACAGCACGCCCTCGACGTCAGAGGAAACTGCCGAGGTTCCTTCATCAAGAAACGCATAGCGAGGTTCATGGTAGAACAGTCTCGCCATGGCCATGCGTTGCTTCTCGCCACCGCTGAGGACGTCCTTCCACTCTTTGCGAGCATTCCAGCCACCTTCACGGGCAGGCAGGTATCCCAGACGAGCATCTTCCAAGATCTTCTGAAGTTCAGCATCTGTTCTCCCCGCCTCGCGCATGTCAATCTCGGTGTGAGGGTAAATGACTTGATCTCGCAAAGTCCCCACACTGAGATAGGGCCGCTGAGGGAGGAACATGATGCCGTCAAGCCCAAATCCTCGGGGCCGACTGACCAGGCCACGATAGACAGGCCACAGACCCGCGACAATTCGAGCAATCGCCGATTTACCTACTCCGTTCGAGCCTGAAATAAGAAGATGCTCACCGGAATGCACGATAAAGGACAGCGATTCAATCAACTCGTCTCCGCCTCGAGGATGGAGAGCCGGTGCCACAATTGGCACTTGTTCCAGCCGCACGCCATCGAATCCGTTGTGAATGGTTCCCTGTGCATCTGCCAGAGAGTACAGTTCCGCATGAGAGCCACGCGGAGGATAGTAGGCATTTGCATGAACTCGGTGAAGTGTGGAGATCAGAGTATAGACCCGCGACGTGTAGCCGGCCAACTCCGAGATGTCCTTGATGCTGTACATCATGCGTCCACCGGCATCAGCCAATGAAAGCATCAGACGCTTGTTTGTGATGAACTCCTTCATGCGGCCCCGTTCGCGACCAGTCTCCTCGTAGGCATCTGCCAGCTCCAAAGCACCGCCTGCACCTCCCCATGCTGGTAGGAAGACCGGCAAAGACGTGATTAGGTATCCAAAAGCCGACCAGGCGTATTTGAGAATGACGTCCTCAAGCATATTGTAGCGGATTTTGAGGCTATAGATGCCTTCCATCCACCGCTGTAGATCTTTGAAACTCCGAAGCAGAAAAACTCGCTCGATATCTGCGCCACCGTAGAATGAGATCTCCTCGGCATTGGCAAGCAACCTGGAATGCAGACCTCGGAAGTCTCCTTCTTTTTTGCCCTCGACGGCCTTGAGTTTTCCAAAAGGCGGAGACAGCTTGCGAAGTATCACTGCCGTGCTGAAGTAACCGGTGAGGATGCCACTAAGAGCCAGAGGCCCTAGGGAGCGGTACAGCTGATAGTTGAAGACGAATAAATCCACTAGTGGCTTTCCCATAGAAGAGTAAAGTGCTGCAGCGGCCGAGCAGAAGAGTGTGAGATCCTGCGTGATGAACTGGTCTGCTCCTTGATCGACACCACCGTCCAAGTTCAACAGTTTGTAATAGTTGTTGTCCGCGACGTAGAGATCGTGGATGTACCTCGTGAGCCGTGTTCTGAAAGCGATAGAGACTTTCGACTGCAGGAACTTGATCATGGCGTTGGTATAAGAAGCGAGAGTACCGATACCGCACCACTTCACAAGACCCCACATGAAGGCTCGCCCCTTACCCGCAACGAGGTCTCGGACAATTGCACCGTCCAGCCTTGCAATCAGCAGCGACAAGTATGTTCTTAATAGCAGGAATACACCGTGACCCATCAGTAGACCCGTCTCCTTGCTACTCCACCGGGGAACCATGATACTCCACAAACTGAGGAACTGGTGTAGAAACGCCAGATTCAGCCCTGGCTTTGTTGTTGGTGGAGGGATCATCGAGCCGGATTCCTCGTCATTTCCCCGAGCTGACGCTGGTGGGTTCAGAAACAGCCTCCTGTGCGCATCGAATGTTGTAGGCTTCGTCGGGTGGATCCTGACCTTGGAGGTCATCGAGTCCTTGTACGGGACATAAATCGTACGAGATCCATCCTTGCCCCTGATCCCCGAATTCCGACGCAGTAATCTTCTACCCTGCGCACGCTCCTTCACCTTTCGCTGATACCAGTTATACCCTCCATATCCACTTCCTATGATTGAGAACAGCAGTGCTAGCGTTGCAATTAATCTGGAAGTCTTCGATGACTGCTTAACTCGAGTCCGAATGAGGTTGACGTAATGAGTGTACAGCGCAACGAGAGGGTCTTCTCGAGCTCGGAGCGTTGACTGAGCGGCCATCGTGCTCGAAATTGAGTAACAACCCACTCCTGTTTGTATCGGTGACCGTTCTTCGTCGGTCGGATTTCCTTTGCCGGAGCCAACGCGCCTATGCCAAGGCGTGGCAGGCCATGAGGGGAAGGCGCCTACAGTTTAGACGCGCTTGGTGAGGTAGTAATAGAGACAGATTTCATGAATGTCGAAGCCAGAGAAAGAGGTTCTCTTCGAGGTATCGTTCCAGTTGAATATGAGATATGGTATGGCCAGCAGTAGTCTCGATGGTTGATGCTGCTGTCAGCAGTTTGGTGCGAAGTAGTGTGGCTTCCATCTGCATGTGAAGACCTCGGGCCAAAGAATGCGGAGTGGCAGTTCCACAGCTGGCCTCACGTGCGGAGCCCCCGGATTTCTTCCTCTTGTTGGCTGTTGACATCATTTGGCAATTGGCGTTTAGCATTTAGGTTTCTGTATGTATAGTTTGAGTGAAAGTAATTTTAGGAGCAGTCGAATATCGTGATTGGAGGCAAAGACTACCCATCTGCTCTGCGATTTCATCCAGATTATGTCTGCTGGGAGACCCAACGCTATTTATTAGGAGACCAACCAGGCCATCTGTATAGAGCCACTTCTGTGAATCGGTCCATCGTCGAAGATGAGTTTTCCAAAGGTCTAGAAGACTAATCGAAGCAAGCATACTTCAGGTATCGGATCATCTCAAATCTATGAGCGAGACCATCTTCTGCAAGTCCCTATCTCTCCGCATACTCCATCCCCCAGTCATCTGTTAGAACTCGACGGGCCCATCCAGTTAACGGAGTCCATTTCAGCCTCTAATAATAGTCAGTCGAGCGTCGCCTGGAGAAACGAAGCTCCTTCTTATTCTTCAGTGATGATAGCCTAAAGCCCATCTCGGATTAATCTGTAGAAAAGCAAATGAAAACATGGATGGATGGCGAGATGCAATGCGCCCAAATGGTCCCAAGCACCATTACTGACAAAGGTAGGACAAACAGAGGAACAAAGAATCGGATTTGATGATTCTGAAAAATGCCGATAAACAATCCACCGAAAATCGCTGATCAAAAGACCTAAAAGACAAGATGACAGAATCATTCAGGTCTCCGTCGTGGACTAAGAAACTGTCCATTCCAAAGCGAGGATTTGGCGCCTGCTTATGGACTATGGAGAAGTCAGGTGGAGATGATGGGCAAGGATCTTGGGGGAATCCGTCAAATTAGATCTTAGGACATTAAAGTAGACTAGAAGATATTCTTCATGATCTCCACTATTCAAGATGCCTTTCGCCAGTGGATGAATCAATAATTCAATAGTCGCCTCCAGTAGATGTCCCTGTCAGTCACACTTGATTTACCTGAGAATCTGAGTATGTGCGTTAGTATTACTACGCGGTTTGCGACAGTAGGGTGGGAAGGGGGGAGGAAATCCTCCATTACTTGGTCATGAGAGACAAAAAGAATGCAGCACTTGGGAGAGGGGTGGCACAACAATGTGGAAATACAAATCACTACCTTGGACGCGAGGATACATAGCATGATTTAGTATCAGATAGTACTAATAATATTGACATCCGAGAAGCTACATGATCGTTTCCAGACATTGAAGTGCGATATAGACCGAGTAAGTCACCAATAGTACCTGGAAAATCGTCCCTTTAAGGACACCACGGTATTATTATTGAGGCCTTTTAAGAGGGGAATCAGTTGGTGGATAAAAGAAGGCCGAAAGCGACGGGGAACATCTTTGCGCGGGACTCGCCATAACAATGGCAAAAAGCAATGAGGCATGGTAACTTTTGTGTCCTACCCAATTTATTACTATGCCTTCAGACATACTTCCCATTGAGCTGCGGGAGAACTGCAACCCAGCTCTACCTAGCGGGTTTGCATGATGAAAATCGTGCGTAAGACGCATTACGGATTTACAGGATAAGTTGATACATCTTCCCGCTTGATCTGATACTAATATGATTGGCTCATATGATATAGCGGGCAATAAATAGTAATCTGCAGCCCTGCATCAGTGCATCAGTGCATTCTCTCAAAGATCCAGAGTCCAGACCAATCCAGCTTGTACTTTCCCTTCTGTTCCTCCCCATCGCAGACTAGGCGCACGGCACCCTCTTCCCAATTTTCCCCTCTCTTGGGCTTCTCCTCGCACGTTCTCCTCTCAGTCTCTCCCCTTTCCCACCCCCCGGACAGAGGTTGGCTAGCCAGTCAAGGAGCTAAAATACACTCCCCCTCCCCGAACATTCCCATTATGGGCTACGTTTTGGCCCAATCCTACTAGTTAACATCTTTCATTTCGTGCCATTGTAACATATTATTGAGTAACATGTCCATTAAGGTCATGATTTAGCTATTAAGCGCACGAACCCACCTACTCAAGAGGAAAATCCATTGCTGCAAATCTGATAACTTTTCAGTCCGAATAAATGATCTTGTTTTCTTCCTGGCCCGCCTGAGCAAATGGACAGCCTATCTTAGCCACTTTAAGCAAATTCCCGAAATCAGCCAACCTACAGCCGCCGAAGTCGAGTGGTACCTCTTTATTTTGCGGTCCTGTATCGCTTCTTCCCCTAAACACGACCCTGGAAAGCTACCACGTGACTTCCCGGCTCATTCATGAGGTTGAATTTCATCCATCATCCATCGACCTCCATCGTATCATACCATCCCAGATTGAAGCTGGAGCGCATTTCTCTCTTTCCTTCCTCGCCGGCTGTGTGGTTTTCTGTGAATCTACAGGGTGGATCGAGTGGTTTGGCGACTCGCAACTCTTCCTGCCACGACCTTTCTTAGTAGTGCTGCACACTAGCCTCATTTAAGGCGGTAGTCCCGACCTGGAAGCTAAGCACTTTACCTCTCCGACTACTCGATCCAGGAGGCTGTGACTTTACATCTCTCTAGCCGCGTTGTCCCCTCTCGGCGGAACCCTGGTGGTCATCAAGTGTGTTTTTCGATATAGTACATCGCCGTTATATCTCCTACGCCTCTTGAATTCTGTTATTGTTGATTCCGTGAATCTCGCTCTGCTAGCCTCCAGATGCTCGGAGGGAGCTCCGAGCGAGGTTCTCCGCCCAACACATCCAGTAAACCCACAGGAGAAGTGCCGATGCCTGCCAACGCGGGCAACACCGACTCAGGTAAGAGCAATCTATTTGTTGCTGCTGTCATATTCCATCACTGCGGATCGTCGCGGAGCCATCACAAGACTTGCTAACGCTGGTCTGACCAGGTCCTGGATCGTCGCTTCAGGACAATGCCAAAGACTCAGATGCCTCTCCTCAGTCGAAAACGGTAGAGCCTACTGAGCCTGCTTCTGCGCCCGTTCCATCGACTCAGGCTCTTGGCCCAAATGCCCCGACAAATACGAACGACCCGTCCAAGCAGCAACATTTGCTGGTTCCAAGTCAATCGCGTTCATCGTCCAAGGCGGATGGTCAATCGACGTTAGACAATAGACAGGATGCCGCGCATGATGATTCGGAAAACACGCTACGAGGTTCGAGAAGAAGCATCTTGAAGGGGCGGAGGGACAGAAGTAGAGGGAGTAGCAAGAGATCTTGGCGACCATCTCAGGGGCCAACTGGTATCGGTGAGCAAAAGACAGCGACTGATTCTGAGGCGCGGGACAACCCCAAACCAGAAACCAAGCCCAAGGTTACGCTCAGGCTGTTTGCCTTTCTAAGTTGCTGCTCGTCATCTGGTGTCGACCCGGACGACTCTGCGATTCCGCCGAAGAAGACTGCCAGGCGACCTTCGGTCCCTGCGACCCAGCCTACACCGGAGAAAGCTGATCTCAATGCCAATCATTCGAACCGGACGGAATCTGAAGAAGCAAAGCTTTTTGAAGAAGAGAAGCCGAACTTGACTGTAACTTCAAATCAGCCTTCCAAAGAGGAGGATAAACCTGCCAGTACCTCCGAGGAAGGCGCTCAGCTCGATGCCAACCTGTCCGCTTCTGATAAAGTCGAGTCCAGCCATGAACCAGCCTCACAGTATGGCCAAGTTGATACTACTCGCTCTGACGCCCCTCAGAATGCTCAAATCCCAGTCATAGTCGCAACCGAGACAGAGAAGGCCCACGATCTCGCGATCAAACCGGAGGAGCCTGTGGGGTCACTGCCACTGCCCGTTACTGAGGACAGCTCACGCTCCACCGAAGCGCAACCAACTTCGTCTGCAGTCGAATACAACGGTGTAAAGTCATCGCACGAAGAAGAAGCTACTCTGCTAGCCGAGATTCCTCCCCCTCCCCCTCCGCAAGTTCCTATGGGAAAACAAATACAGATCGCGACTCCCGAGAGACCCCAGCAATGGCTTCTACCCCCTCCCTTGCCACATTTGCGGAACCGGAAATGCCTGGTTCTCGACTTGGATGAAACGCTGGTTCACAGTAGCTTCAAGGTAATTCGCCAGCCTCTAAGCCCTTTCGTGTAATGAGCTACATGTTTCTGACATACCACCGCAGGTTCTTGAGCGTGCCGATTTCACGATCCCTGTGGAGATCGAAGGGCAGTACCACAACATCTACGTGATCAAACGACCTGGAGTCGATCAATTCATGAAGCGTGTTGGAGAATTGTACGAGGTGGTTGTCTTCACTGCCTCTGTTTCTAAGGTGAGTCTCCCTATGCAAGTACCATTCCATGGACGATTTCTGATTTGGACGAAAGTACGGTGATCCTCTACTCGATCAACTTGACATCCACAATGTTGTTCACCACAGGCTCTTCAGAGACAGCTGCTACAACCATCAAGGTAATTATGTCAAGGTCAGTAGCCTCATTCTGCAGCGAAGATCACGATGAGAGCACGCCATTGATATCTCTACTATAGGACCTCTCACAGGTTGGCCGTGACCTTCGAGAGACGATTATCATCGATAATTCTCCAACTTCATACATTTTCCACCCTCAACACGCGATACCCATCAGCAGCTGGTTCTCTGACGCCCACGATAACGAGCTTCTCGACTTGATTCCTGTCCTCGAAGACCTTGCTGGTGCACAAGTAAAAGACGTCAGTCTGGTCCTCGACGTTGCGATGTAATCTCTGTAACTTTATCTTTCCGGCATTTTTCCCATCGAGCTACACTCTCGATCTTTTACGTGATTGCAAAAAGAACCGCTCCCGCAGAACGGATCCCAATTGATCGAGACATGCGGAGGTGCGTCTTTCGTCGTTCAAGCACTACCAAGATCAGGAGGAGAAAAGTGCAAGCATCTTTTATCAGAATCTGCGAGGGTCGCAGCTTATGTTTGAATCTACCATAATCTCTTCCTCTTTGCGTTTTGCCCCTACCCCTTCTTCTATTCTCCCTTCCTGTGACCCATATAGACGTGTGGGACCAGAATTTGGTCTCGCCTGTCTGTGATTTTCTAGACTGAGTCTTACCTATTCATCATCCATCCTGTTTCTTTGTTTCAGCATCCTCTCCGATCACGTCTCCTTCTCTTCTGCACTCCGAGCGAGCACATACCATATCCCCCACAGTTTCGTTCCCCTTCTCCCTTGTTTTTTCTCATTGATCTGTTGCCGTGTGAGACTCTCTTGCATCAAGCGGGCGTCTATCTTGGCTTGTAGCCAAAGACTAGGTCTCTTATACACGCTCCTGGGCCATCAACATTGTCTCTGCTTCAAATCCCTGTGCTTCATTCCCATCAGAAACGTCCCTCCAGAGCGCACGTCGCTGTCCAGTCCATCGATACCTTTCTTTGTTGTCTTGTGATTACCCCTTCAACACCAGCGCCCTTATGTCATTCTTCAGCCCTGATTCTTTCTTGGAACTCTGCCTAAGGAGCGGCATCTCCATAAAGGTCCCAGTGTGCAGGTCACTGGCCCTGGTATTTCGCAAAGCATACCGTTGATTCTACACTTGGCGCAGAATTGTGACCTTTTAATGTATATGTACCTCTTGGCTCCGGCGCATGTGCTGTATATAAAAGCTCTTCCCCGAATACAGCTTGAACCATGTCCCGATGACAATACCCTAAAGAAGACATAGGCAAAGTAATTGCGGCCCTCGTTTTCAGGATTAGTTGGTTACATCTAGTTCTTCTGATAGCAATGGATACGATGCCTGCGGATTGTCTCTTGCTCATTCTAACAGAAGGCGGACGGGGAAATACCGCCCAGTGATGACTAGCGGAGAAATCATCATCATCACCTGCACGCCACCACGATAGTACCAAAGACTTACAAGTTCAAGATACAGAGCTTCTTTTTCTTTTATGTGACTTCAGCCATCTCACTGACCAAAAACTGCGCCGTGCGAATTCCTCCTAGGCCCTCCATAATCGTGTCCACCTACCTGGTTCTGCCCCTCTTACGTAGAAGAGCTCCCCGCACTCCGTTACGCGTTCCTCGGAGCCATCAATCAAAAAATTTCTCCGTCTGAGCTTCACAACACTTTGCAACGATGAAAGATAGTAAAGGCTGGGATGGGAAGCTGAGAGTTGAGCCTAAGGCTATGATCACGAATCCAGAGGCACTGGAGGACCCAAATTACTCGGATTCTGATGCGCCGCCGGTTGAGGAGATTGAGGCTGATGAGGGTATGTCAATTTGCTTGTCATGACGCACCGGAGTATTAGCTGCAGCTTTGTTTCGGAGTGATGTTTGACTGTCGGCGCGTTGCGGGCAATATCGAGTGGCTAATTGAATTGTTGCAGATCTGCTCGAGGGTGAGGATCCAGAGACGCAAGTATGTTTCGTCTACGATAGGGTCCTAGTTTGGGAACTCGGGCTCATGACATGCTAGGAAATCGACCTCGTACATTGTCGCATCACTTCTATCCCAGCTTTGCGACTAGAACGATTCCCCAAGCTCCAGGTGTGTTGACCCGCAGCCCATTCGGCTTACAAGGCTAACGGTACGATTCATGTAGAGAATATGCCTCCGACAGAACCAGATTACTCGCATCGACTTCCCCTCCGAAATCGCGCCTACGCTGCTCGAACTCGACCTCTACGATAACCTTATTTCGCACGTCAAGGGTCTCGATGAGTTCCGGGATCTGACGAGTCTAGATCTGAGCTTCAACAAGATCAAGCACATCAAGAATATCTCGCATTTGGTCAATTTGACAGATCTTTACTTTGTTCAGGACAGGATATCCAAGATTGAGGGGTTGGAGGGCTTGACGAAGTTGCGGAATCTAGAGCTGGGAGCGAACAGGATTAGGGTGCGTGAATTGTAATGATCCAAAGGAGGACTGGGCTAAATGCAGCAGGAAATCGAGAATCTTGACACTCTAACCTCGTTGGAGGAGCTCTGGCTTGGGAAGAACAAGATCACGGAAATGAAGGTTCGTCTCTTACTTTGCGATATTTGCGACCAGGCTAACTCAATCAGAACCTCGATGCGCTCTCGAACCTCCGCATCATCTCCATCCAGTCGAATCGTCTCACCAGCATTACTGGCCTCTCCTCGCTCAAGAACCTCGAAGAACTCTACCTATCCCACAACGCCATCACCGACCTCAGCGGCCTCGAGTCCAATACCTCGTTGCGCGTCCTGGATTTCTCCAACAATCAAGTTTCGAAGCTGGAACACATCTCCCATCTGAAGAACCTGGAGGAGCTGTGGGCATCCAACAACGAACTCTCGAGCTTCGAGGAGGTGGAACGCGAGTTGAAGGATAAAGAGAAGCTGCAGACAGTGTATTTTGAAGGGAACCCATTGCAGACCAAGGGGCCGGCGGTGTATCGAAACAAGGTGCGGTTGGCGCTGCCGCAAGTCATGCAGATTGATGCGAGTAAGTTCACTTTCTTCGCTGTTCGGGCTCTAGGATGGGTTGCTGACGATTTCTAGCCTTTGTCCGGGTCGGGTGATGTTGTAAGGAAGGTATACATTGATAATGATTATGATAACAATGCATTTGTGGGCGGGATTGCCCAAATCCTTTCAGCTAGACTACGGAGCTATAGGACTGCTATATGTAGAAGATATGTGTGACACATTCATGGTCAATGCCATATGATTGACTCTGCCAACGTATTCGTAGGCGTTGCAAAATCTGTCTTGCGACTTGCTGTATGGGCTCATGCGGACGTACTGTATGTCCTCGCCAGCAATATCTGGGCCTGAACGTGGTATACACGTTCTGATCATCTCAGTGACTGCCGACCGACTCGCTCAGCTTGCAACAGGCTGAAGTCGGCGCAAGACATCCACATCCACGGTGATGCGGTGAAGTCTCTGCATGCCTCTTTGACCATGTTGAGACCAAAAGTCGATACGAAGCTGTGCTCGCACACTCATCCACTCATCTCTCTCCCAATCTATCCACTCCAACCTTCGCCCGATTCCCACTCCCATTTTCCTCCTGCACATTCCCCTCCTTCCCCTCCTCTAGAATATTCTCCCCAAGGCCCTCCCGATACAACCTCATCAACGATGTCGCCCCCAACCGCTTGTTCTCCTTCATCATCTGCCTCTTCACGCGGAACGGCTCATGCCTTTTCCGACTCATCGTCTCATCCGCCAGTTCCTTCAGCGGGATCCCCGTCTTCACAAGATCCCGGTACTGGTACGTCGAGTCGTAGACGCGGAAGGTCCCGTGGAAGGGGTTCCGCTGCAGCGCGGACTCGTGGTTATGCCTTGAGGGCAGGATGTCGCATCTCAGGAAGTCTGGTTTGGATCTGGTGTCTGGTCTGGGTCTTGATGATGATGACGGCTCAAACTGAGAGTCGTAGTTAAGGGTGTGGGCAGCGTCAGGGTCGGTGTTGGGGAGGCGGACGGTTAGCGGGGAGGAGGAGAGGGCTTGTTTTGCGGCGTCGGGGGAGTCGAAGATGGCGAGGATGGGGCGTGTGGGCGCTTTGGAGGTGTTGGTTGTGTCGTACTATTTTGCTCTTTTGTCAGATTGAGAAGCGAGTTGGGGTGGAAGAAGACGTACCTTTAGGTTTCGGAATGTGACGACTTCGCCGAATTTTTGGAGAGCGCTGAGGATTAGTTTGCTTTCGGCGAGGGAAATGGGGGCGGGGTTTGCGACGATGTGGATTGCCTGCGAGGCGAGGCGCCCTGCAGGAGGGGGCATTGTGTTGAGGAAGTTGATGCTGCAGTATACATGGATCTGGTCGAAGTGGTTGGTGATGGTGAGGTCGATGATACTGTCTCGGCGTGTTGTCGCTCCGATAGCCGATCTGCACTCCGACGGAGCACCAAGTCGGCATATCTGCAGCCTTTCACTATTCCTCTAGATAGGATATGATGCTACTGGGATATTGACTGAGCATAGTTTCATGCGATCTATTCACGAATGCTGCATCGAGGTCATAACTATATACTGGAAAAACTATGGTATTTTACTTTAAGCATAGGACATAATCATCATCCACCAACGGACCGAGCAGTTATTCCCGCCTGCAGTGCTGCGGTACCACTCAGACCACCGGAATCTATCCGTCGTTTAGAAGATGGGAGCGTAGAAGCCGTACTAGAAGAGAAAACAAATTAGTGATCTGAACTGGGATCAAGCCGGCTAGGCGGAACTGGGATCAAGCCGGCTAGGCGGAACTTACAGCAAGAGGGTCGTTGAATCTAAGGTTCCGGTTGAGGGAGCTGATGGACTCAATCTCGCTAGCCTCAAGATCCCAGCCGGTGACATCGAGGTTCTGGGCCAGACGAGTGGGGTCGTTGCTCTTGGGGATGACGGCAATGTTGCGCTGCGTAGCCCAACGCAGCAGGACCTGAGCAGGGGTCTTGCCGTGCTTCTCAGCGATACCCTTGATGACGTCGTGGTCGAACAGCTTGGGAGTCTCGTGAGCATCCTTCAGGTCCAGCTCGACGAAGCTCAGAGGACCGAACGAGGAGTACGCAGTCACGGCAATACCTTCCTTCTGGGCATAGGTGACCAGGCGCTCCTGGGTGAGGTAAGGGTGGTGTTCGATCTGGAGAGTGGCAGGGCGGATACGAGCGTAGCGCAGCAGATCCATCAGCAACTGAGCGCTGAAGTTGCTGACACCGATGCTGCGGGCCAGCTTCTTGTCGACCAGCGACTCCATGGCGGTCCAGGTCTCCTGAATGGAGGCATTGCTGAACTCCAGCTTGTTGTTCTCGGACAGCCATCCGGGAGGGTACCGGACGGCAGGATCCACATACTTGAGGGCAATGGGGAAGTGGACAATGAACAGGTCGAAGTAGTCAAGGCCCCAGTCGGCCAGCTGCTTGCGGCAGATGGGCTCGACGCGGTCACCGTCGTGGAAGCTGTTCCAGAGCTTGGACACAATGAAGAGCTCTTCACGCTTCACAATGCCTTCCTGAATGGCACGGGCAACACCCTTGCCAGCCTCGACCTCATTGCCGTAATCTGCGTCGGTCAGGACTCTGTCGCTCTGCCTTTTTGCTGGAGATGGAGGGGTTACTCACCGCAGGCGCCGTCGAAGAGACGGTAACCAGCCTTGATGGCATGGTAGATCTGGTCGGCGCAAGTCTCGTTGTTGACCTTCCAGAGGCCAAAGCCCACGAGGGGCATGTCATAACCGCTGTTGAGCTTGACGGATGGGGTAGTCATTGTGTATTGCAGTGAATTCAACAGAATTGAATCTATTTCGACCCTGTGACAGATAAGAAAACTCTCAGGAGAAGCTCTTACAGGCACTCGATAGCAGGACTTACAAGAAAGAAGAGCGGCAGCTGGCGGATAGTATTCTTCTCACAAACAATCAGTAATAGGAGGGGGAGGGGCAGCAGATAAAAGGCACGCGCGCATCATGGTCAATAATCATCTCCAAATTTACCTGGCCCGGACCACTTGCAGCCCCATACCAACCCCATCTGGAATAAAACCGGCAGGGGGAATTGCGGTCGGAAAGCCAATGAGCCGTCGACAAAACAGGAGGTTGAGGCTAAAGTGCGTGGGCAAGTGGGATGGTTAATACCGGCTAAATTCCTTGTTTCTGCCGCCGGCTGAATTCCACCAGGAGAATATCTCTCCATGAGATACGGAAAGGGACCAAGTTACCGCGTATCCCGTCGGTACGATTTTGGCTACGGAGTAGATAGTCCCGAAATCTTCGCTCTGAGGTATCCATAATCCATCAGCGGTTCGTTGAGTCCAGAAAATCCACCTGTAGTATTTCGGCAAAAAGTGATGGCTGATCACGGATTCCCCCGCCATCCATCAACATACTCGAAGGGTTGACATCAGACGTAGAAGCAAAAGGACATGGTACCATTATCATTATTACTAGAAAGATTATAATACATCGAAGGACTTGGAGAATAATAAGAGAGAGAATGGGAAAACATATTAAGTACTCCGAAAAGTGAACACCAACCCCTGGAGGAAATGACCCAAGGCCAACAGCAATGCTGCGCTAAGATCTCAATATAAAAGACACCGAAGTAGAGGAAGAGATGAAGGAGAAGAAATGAAAATGGTATCTGAACATACTTTGGGCAATATGATTACCATTAAGAATAGAAAGAGTTTCCAATGGATATAGTTTAGTCCTTCATTGGACCGCCTCAGCTGCATTGGTATCTGCATAGGCGGCACTGGCATGATCGGGTCCTGCCCCATTCATGCCAGGATCGTCGGGCATACTGCCCACGATCTTGTCCATCAGGTCATCCGGTCCCATCAAGCCCTCGAAGCCGTTGGGTGGGTGCGACTCGCGGGATGCCGGCGTCTGATGGTCGTGGTGATGGTACGGAAGATGCGTGTAGTTGTTGGAGCCAACGTCGCTTGGAATGGTCGTCGACGGAATCGGAGGGCCCCATGCGCTCTGGCTATGTCCGATTTCGTCCATTGACTGCGACCCAGGACCAAAGATATTGTTCAAAACATTGCTACTGTCGTGAACGCTAACGCCGTGTTGCTGAGAGGGCACATAGTGGTTGTCGTGGCCTAAGGTGTACCCTGCAAGGTTATGGTGCGACAGGGACATGTCATGAACATTGAGCATCACAGGCCCACCGCTGGAGACATTGAGACTTGACGGTTGACTGGTCTCCTGCGGCGGCATGCCCGGGAAGGAATCCAGGATGGAAGTGACAGCAGTTCTATCCTGTAGTCCATCTTCTGCTTTGGTGACTGAGTTCAAGAAATCAAAGGAGCCTGTCGAATGATACATATTGGGCATGTTCTCATGCGATGGCGGATACAAAGGCCAATGCGGTTGAGAAGTTCCGTTGTGATGCAACATGTCGTGACCTTGAGGCGTGTGATACACGTTCGGGGGCTGTGGTTTCAGTAAAATCGAATCGAGAGACAATGGGGGCAGGTCAATCCCCGTGGCCGGCTTGGGACTATTCATTATCGTTCGGTCGGGTGGAGGAATCAGCTTCCTCCAGGTTGTCAGCCCAACCTCATCAGGTCGAGTCTGGCGGAACTTCCACAGTAAGATTGCCATCCTCTTGCTGCCGTCGCTCGGATGGCCAGAGCCCTGATGAGATACTCGCCGCGAGTTTTGAGAGATCGCTCGAATCTCTTGCACTGCGGACAGCGAGCGGAAGAACTGCCGGATATGTTCTTCTGCATTCTGGTGCCGTCCAGATTTTTCGGCCATCTGCTTGTCCTGCGTGAGTTCTGTGAATAGTTTCGCCCACCACGATGACTCAAATGGGGGCTTCACTTTAGTGGACAGTGGTCTGGCAAGGTTGTGATCGGCCTTCGACAACCGATGGCCATCTTCATATATGTAGGTGCTACATGTCCAATTGTCCATCTGACTGAGTACCGTGGCATCGGTCATGCCAGGAGGTGCAAAGTCTATATCCAACTGAATCCCCAGCTTGGAACCTGGCGGGGGGAAATCATTCATCAGCTTCAGGCTTGCTTCGAGCAAAATGATCTCGCAGTCCAAGGGGCTGTCCAGCTCCTCCATCACGGAGTTCAGATGAGGGAAAGTAGTTCGCCAGTCCCTGACGTTCTCCAGGGGCATAGGGGGAGCGACAGGGTGATATTGGTCTCCTTGAAGGCATGTGTACACATGGAAGGCTTTGTCGACCTGGTTCGCCTGCTGAGGCGCGCTCACCCACATATCAAAATTGAAGCCATGGATCGTATCGGTACTCCGTTCATGCATGTTCGAGCCCAGGGTGTAATGGGGCGGGGGAAGCTCCCCAACATAAGGCTGTACTGGCCTCAAATGATCATGGTAAGCCGCATGCATGTGCCCACCATAGTGACTGGGCAGAGGATGGTCCAGCGAAGTTCTCCATTTAGGACCAACTGACTGATGTTGATTGCTTGAGCGGTCTGC
Source organism: Aspergillus lentulus (assembly GCF_010724455.1). The sequence goes on along the minus strand of NW_022983954.1, from coordinate 32,699 downwards.
TGGTTGCTCTCGGACCAGTCTCTCCCCTAAACATTGTCATGTTAATGTAACTCGTCCAATCGTAGAATGAGGATTCACTTGGAGCAAGTGGCCTTACAATCGGGGTCACCCTTGAGAAAGGAGTCAAGAACCTGCAAGTGACTTGAAACTTGCTTTCTTGTCCTCTTCTTGCCGGTCATCTTGTAGATATACTCTGCAATGAGTTCGTTTCGGCCATACGACTTTCCTCGTTCAGACCACTTTCTTCTACCCATGGGTGGGTTTGCCTCCAGCGCTAAACAGTGTTACCACATACAGTACAAATCAATGTCAATAGCAGATCTTCAGTTACCTTGCTGGAAAGCGTCTTCGAGCTCATCAGACCAGACCGGTTCCCCATCCTTGCCAGTGTCCCGCCGAGGCCGCGCCCGGTACTCCAAATACTTTTGAGATTTGAGGTAGCTTCTTCCCCTACGAGCGCCAGCATGATTCGGACCGAGTGATTGGACACGTCGAAGCTTTTTCGCTTGAACTCGAGCGTTTAGGATGTGGTGAGAATGCAGGCTGGTAGCAGTCGGCATGGGATGAGGATGCACAGGGGCATGGGAATATTTATAGGCCAGGTGCTGTAGATGGTCATCACGACCACTCACCCCACCGTGAAGAATAGCGTCTGAGTAGGACTGTACATTGCCCGAGGTGTTCTGGAGAGCTCGATCCGTATGGTGCCCGATGTTCTCCAGAGTTGACTGATGCTGAGGCGCAATACACTCGGGCTGCCAGTCAGTAGCCATCGGGGGTGGACACCAAAAAAGGGCTCTTGGGAAAGAATGACAGATTCCAAAGAGAAGGGTGTGATGAAGCCCGCGAAATGCTTACTGCCTGGCTAAGAACGCAGCAGGCACCAAGCAGCGATCAAGAACGCAGATGATGGGAAGAGAATGTAAGAACCTGGGAAAGAGAATGTGGGTGCGAACAACAAGATGTTTATAGGGAACCATTTCCCTCTACGCCGGGAGGGTTATCAAAGCCCTAGTATCTACATTGCTCGACCGTGCTGCTTGTTTGGCAGTAGCCCTTCGAGAGCACCCTCGGTCGTCCAAGGCGGCCTTTTGCCCTGTACTTCACGCGTCCAAACGAGGTGACGAGGAGAGTAGGGCAGCGGCCGCCTTGCTGCAACAAATCAGGAGTGAGGAAGAAGCATGAGCTGGAGGAGGGAAAACTAAGGGGACGCAAGGGGCGCTCGCAGAGGGCACGATCCAGTGAGCACCTGCTCGGGGATTTTGACGCTGCGCACATTCAAAACTGGCGCTCGCTGTTCAAGCAGGTACAAATGAGCCAAGGTCCAGTTGAGAAGTGGCAAAGTGAAGAATGCAAGACGTTGGACAACATAACTGAGGAATGTCGAAGCTCTTTACAAAAAGGACATGAGGAATGTAGGTCAGAACGCAGGGCAGACAGCTCTTCTCCAATTCTACCGTGCAGGTATTCCAAGGATAAAGGAGCTAAGCGTATATACAAGAGGTAAAAATCCAGGATGGACGTGAATCGCGCCAGGTAAGTGGGATGGAAAGAAGAGGCTCAATTAAGATGCACGAGGTGCTTGATACGCTCTGCAGGACGCGTATGTACGTACTGACGGCTACAGGAACGTGTCGGCCGGGCCTGCTTGCTTCCGTGCCTCGACTTCCGCTCAAGCAAGGGATGATATCAAAGAAGTAGTCGTCGTTGCAGTAATGGTCCCTATACACAGGGAGAAGGGCTTTCAGGTCTCCTCGTCCTCCTGTGCCCCTACAGTGAACTTTTTGCGCCCGGTTCCTGTGAGCTTTTGCAGTTTGACCCTGTCCAGCTGCTCCCCTACTTTCTTCTCGATCTGCTCGATCTCTTGTTCTGGATCGATGGCCTCCTCGTTTGCGAATTCCAATACCAATCTTCTACCCAGGAGATGCGTATTCTTGAGCGCGTCCATGGCATTTTCCGCTTCGCGAGCGCTTACGAAGTCAGCAAAACCGAAACCACGAGCAGATCGGTCAAACTTCTTAGGAACCCGCACAGAGCGTAGCTGCCCATAGGCTCCAAAGAGAGACCTGACATCTTTCTTGGTTGCTTGGAATGGTAAGTTCTTGATGATGATTTTCGTGCGACGCGCCGCAATCTTCTTTGCTGTATCCTCACGTCTTCTCTCCTCGGCAGCATCCATGGCCTTGTTAGATGCCCTTACTACCAACTCATGTTGATCGAGCTTGTAGCCATTCATTGCAGCAAGAGCAGCCTGTGCCTGAGCTTTCGTCCTGAAGTCGACAAAGCCAAAGCCCATGCTAAGTGTCTGCCCAGGTCGTTTAGGATCAGGCTTGGTTTTGATCCTGGCCGAAACGAAGCCGTCCAGTGGCTTGAACACCTCCGTGAACTTTTCATTGGTCGTGGAAAAGTTAAGGTTCTTTACGAAAAGGGTCGATGTGACCACAAGTTCGTCTGCATCTTCAGCTGCGAAAGTGTCGGCTGTCGAGAAGCCTTGAGACACAGCCTTGCTCTCGGGGACAGAAGTCTGCGGCGCAGTTGTCGCATCGAAGAGATTCGCAGGCGCTTTTTCTAAAAAGAGGATAGAGTCTCCCACTTTCCGGTATGCAAGGCCTTTGAAAGCCTTCTGTGCCTCGTCTGGTCTAGCAAATTCAACAATCGCTATTGTACCACTTGGGGGCATTAGTAGTCTTGTGATCTCGCCATATGGCTCGAATAACTTTCTCAAATCGTCAACCTTGACGCCATACGAAAAGTTCTTTACTAATATGGCAGTATTGCCTCGCTCCCGCTGCTTGAAGGCGTCGAGATTGACACCGTTCGCTGTGAAGTAGGCTTTGGTTTCCTGAATGACATGCGTCTCAGCATGCGCTTGCTTCACGGCGGCATCTGCCGAGGTGGGATCTAAAAGATCAGCTTTGGAGACACCAAGTCGCTCGGCCACCGAGGACATGACAGCATCAGTCTACAAATATCGTGTTAGCCGGCTCATAGATATAGCAACTACTCGTGTCTAAACTCACATTCATGTATAATGAATTCCAGCTGAATGTGGACGAAGAAGCTTCCAGCTTTCGTTTGATCTGCTTTTGTTTCTTGAGGGGCAATTTCGACAGTTCATGTTCGTCGATTTTGTAAGTCTTCTTCGCAGCAGCCGGCAAGATGTGCATTAAGCGGCCTTGAAAGTGCTTTCCATCTAACTCTTTGTAGGCCTGGACGGCCGCATCAGGCTCGATGTACTGAACGTAGGCGAACCCCTTGCTGGTGGTAGACCGAGTGTCAAATGCAACGTGAATCTGCAATCATTAGCGAGAGTTCGTTAGGTACTCTTTTGTGTGTCAACGAAGTATAATGTGTTCAGTCGAGGTTGCTCTTCAGATATCCAAGAAGCATCTACTAAAATCTCTTGTCCTGTTCGCATCATGTGCTTTTGCATCAGATGTCCCTATCAGGAAGATCATCATTCGAGCAACTCTCTACCGCGAGGAGGCGATGGAGGGCAGTGAGAAAGGAAAAGAATAATACGAACCTCTTCAACTTTGCCAAACTTGGAAAATATGGGCTCTAAATCTGATTCACTGGCATCGTAGGGTAGATTTCGAACAAATAACCGCGAGGAAAGACGTATATGTTCAATATTCGTGTCAACCGCTTCTTCCTCGGTCGATGACTCGACAGCAGCCTTGCCATCATCCAAGTGTTGAACGCCGGCTTTTGAGACAGTCGCTGGCTGCGGCGACGGATCGGGTTTTCGCTGGGCTGTAGAGTTGAATTCAGCCTGCTCGTCCTCGTCAAGTAGACCTAGAAGACGACTTGTCTTCGAACGAAGCCAATCGGCATCCGAGACTGGCTCCGGCTCTTCCTGCGTGTGGGAAATAGCTTCACCCTGGTCATTTGCATTTGTTCTCTCATGCTCTTCCTCAGTCTTGTCCAAGACCATTGGCTCAGGTTCTGGACCATGGGCCACCTTTGGTACATCACCCACTCTTGCTTTCTTCCGCTGCTTGTGAGAATGCTCCTCGACTTGTTCAGTCGGATCATCGCGCTGGTCTCCCCGCTGGTCACTTGTCGCTGGTTGGTTCTGAACTGTGTTGAGAAAGTCTTCACCATTGGCCCACGTCTTAGTCTTCGAGGGGCGCTCTATTACGGAAAGATACTCTTGTAATTGGGGATCCTTCTGGGTGTTATCCCCCTCCCGTTTACGTTTGAGTGTGTTTCCTGCGGTTGAGTCATTTGAGGCTGATCCTTTCTTGTGTTTCTCTGCCTTTTTAACAGGCTCAGAGTCAATCTACAATAATTCTGGTCAGTCTCAAGACCAACTTTGTAGCAAGTCAGCGGGCGAAGATGAAAATGACAGCAGAACATGGGGGCAAAATCAGGATTGTTCGCAAGAAATGACATACCGGCTTAGCAATCTCTACTGAGATCTTGGACATCTTGACATATGTTTTATTGAAGTAAGAAGCCGCTTGTTGGGCTGCCTCGGGGCTTTTGAAGCCGACGAAGCCAATCCTGCGCTTGGGAAGTACATGAGCGTCTGTGATCTGGAAGCGGCTTGAAAAATGCTTCCTCAATTGATCATTTGTAAATGTTGGCGGAAGGCCAGACACGAACACTCTTGTGTTCTCCATGATTGTGTCTCGTGGGTGTAGAGTTTCCGCAGATGATTAAGTGGACGACCAAAAAAAATTTTTGGTTGATGCTTCCTTATAGTGCAAAGGCGGTGAGGAGGTTGTGGGCATGGCCCGTGCACATCGTCAACGCGATGGTCGTCGCATCGGTGTTTGGGCATCTAATTATGACGATGTTTATATTCTGAAGTTTTATTCTCAAGTCACATTTCCTCTTTCGGGCCTCAAGGTAATCTATTCTCAATTATATTTGCTGTCTCGATCTGCACCTCTTAATCACCCTATCTCTACGAGAAGCATGGCCACCGAAAAGAAGGAGAAGCTGGAGCGTAAGTGTCGCGTTGCTGTCAATCATTATGAGCGCAACTGACAGTCTTCCACAGCTCAGATCAAGTCCGTCGATATGGTAAGGGAACAATTATTTCAGTCACGAAGCAGGTACTCATTTCGTTCAATAGACGGAGGAGATGCAGCAAGAGGCTGTTGAAGTTGGTACGATTTCTCTTAGCTTCCAGGAGAGTTCGGCAGCTGATCTTTCTAGCCACTGAGGCGATGGAGAAATATCACATTGAGAAGGTGTGCATACGATTTGGGTTATTTGTTGTCCTTTAGGATACTTACCATTATCAGGACATTGCCCAGTACATCAAGAGAGAAGTACGCTCTATCCGTCCGAGATGTCATGGGTCGATTGGCTGACTCGCAATTTGGCAGTTTGATTCGCGCAAGGGAGCAACATGGCATTGCGTTGTAGGAAGAAACTTTGGCAGCTTTGTTACACATGGTACGCATTGGGGTCTCATCCGCTCCGAATAGCAACTAACGTCAATCTAGAAACAAAGCACTTCATCTACTTCTACCTCGGACACTGCGCCATCCTCCTCTTCAAGACGCAATAGAATCATACTTTATGTTCACTTCCTACTTTGGGGATGGAGAGTCGACTTTACGAAGCCCTTCGGCTGAAAAGTGGTAACCCCGGAGTTGACCCTTCGGGAACAGTCACAGACGGAAGAGTGGTGCGCTGCTGCTGGACATAACAGACCTCGGCTGCTGCTGGACAAGTCCAACGTGTCTTGTTGATACAGTCCTCGGCGGCACGCTGCATGAATGACTTCACCTGCTTACCTTGAGCGACTTTAAACCTCTTGTTTTCTTGTGAAATTTTTGAGATAGAAGTACAATTTTGTTTGGAAGACATGTGCAAACATGGCCTGATGGCTTGTCTATTATGTTTACCGCCGTACAACCCTATATGGGAATAGGGCCTTGGTAGAATCCTGTGTCACACTTGACTTGGACCATTATTAGTATTGTGCCTGTATCTGATGGCGAAAATGTAGAAGGATTCTTTGGACTTTGAACAACACATGTTCTGTCTGTTTCTCTCATCTGAAAACAAACGCCAAGATCTAAGCCACAGCGCCACACGTCACCTGATAACCGCTGCCTTGGCCCCTAGACCATCTTCTATTTAACAGGCGCAGTTTGTGGCCTCTTATCTTATATTCCAGCATCGTCTTATAGTATAATCGGGAATACTCAATAGCCACTAACTCTGGGAACTTTGTGGCTCGGGACTCTCATCATGGCGATTTGCATCACATTCGGAACTCATGGTAAGGTCTCGCCCAGCAACAAGACACAACTATGTCTCCGCAATATATTGCTGGTTAGATAGCATTGTTTGCCCTCAAGCTCGCATATATGCATACTAATTTCGCTCACACTGCTAACGCTGAATCACAGAATTTACCTCGATGCTGGAAGGGTACGAGAATGTCAGAGCATATTGTTACAACTGTGAGTACCTGATTGCGGTCACATGAGATGTACCTGAACCGTGAAATGGTGATGTACTGATTCCGACTTACATAGGCCAACACTGGAACGGACACTGTATAACGCGGTGGTATGTCATCAAACAGAATCTCATCACGAAGCGTTGCTAATGAAGTGTATTCCAGGCCGTGGTTTACCGTTTGCTTCATTGTATGACCTTGCAAGCTTATAGGCGCCACGTAAAAGCCAAAGCTAACATCATTCTAGCCCTGTATTCCTCTCTCAACACACAAGTACAAGGTGAGTTTTCTCCTCAGATTTTATGTCCACTGGGATTCTAAGATTTGACAGGAAGTAACATGCTACACGTGCCGATTTACTCAAGACCTTCGGTAAGGCTATGACATCCTCCTCAAAATCGGCGCCGAAATCTCCCTTTTCATTCTCTAACTGTCTACAGCGATCGACCTGATATTACGCCAGATACAAGACCTCCGCAAGGCATACCGCCAGGTCCTGCACCACCGCCGCAGGCATACTATGCTGCTGGCGCTGCGGGCGGCGGTTATCCGCCTCAGGGCTACCCACCCCCGGGACAGGGACAGGGTCAACCCCAGGCGCCACCGCCGCAGAATTACAACTATAAATGATGAGCTGAGAGCCGCTGATTTGTTGTCGTCTTTTACTTATGTTGTCTATTATACTTTGTGGATTTGCCTCGTTGTGTCTAGTAATATACCACAGTCGAAGAGCATGAAATTGTTGCTAGGATTATATGCCAACGGTACGGTGATTAATGAAATTAATATTATCTACTTAAGGCAACAAATGGGGTATAAATCGATCATGACAAAATGAGATCTCACGGATCCCAACACAAAGGCAATAACCAGACATCACTTCGTACCTTCTGTCGTCAGAATAGTTCCACGAAAAAGAGCTTCAAATGCTTGTCTTTGGTTCCATCTTCTCTGTTGGTGTCGCAACACCAGAAGAGTTATCTTCGTGCACTCGTGATTTCTGGCCAACAAGGGCAGGCCTCTTCCCTGTGAGATCGAGGGCCATGAGTCTGACGACCCGTATGATACTTTGGCGACCTTCCCAGAGAGGGAAGATGACGACACCAAATGTAGTGCAGAAGAGCCAGATCAGACCAACAACCACCCAGCCGGTGAAGAACTTCTTGCTGAAAACGTATGAAGAGCCATACATGGGGATTGGCCACAACAGCAGAAAGCAGACTACCATGCCGACGGTCAGCGTACGAGAGTAGACAGCTGCCTTGTTGAGTTTGCGCTGTTCTTCTTCCTCCGCTTGTGCGTCGCGTACGTCAAGCTCGCCAGGGATCAGTTCGATGTCGACGTGCGCGGCCGCTGCAACATCCGTATCGTCGACTTTACGAATAGAGCGCATCGATTCGTAGTCATAGTTTTGAGTGCCGAAAAGGTATGTCAGAACCGGCGAGAAGATGATCGGGCTGAGCAGAGCAGCGACGTTACCGGCAAGCATAGGGTAGCTATTATTTTCAATTAGCGAATGGGAACAAACTGCCAGAAAACAATACAAGACTCACTTCGCCCCGGTACTTGAGACGGTGAGAACACCATATTCCTTCTTGGCGGTCACGAGCCAGGCAATAAGTGACACCGCAAGTCCAAGAACGGGTGAGCATGCGGCAGCAATCCAATTTTGTTGCTTCCAGACAAGAGTCATGGCCCCGGGAAACACCGCAGAGGAGATGATGACACCCATGAGCAAGTACAGATAGCCCATACCAATTCCGGCGTAGTAGAGCCCTGTCGCGAATGCAGCCATGATGAGAGCGAAGGCGATACAAGACATGTGAGAGACCCACACCAATCTCTTGCCCTTGGCGGCAGGGTTGATGTACGCTTGATAGACATCGTAAGTGACAATAGAGGAGACGGCTATCAACTGAGCTGAAAACGCCGAAGTAACTGCCATAAATACCATAAGGGTCGTGCATACAGCACCGCTGTAGCCCAGAAGCTTGACAGCAGCGAATGGCAGTACAAGCCCAGCGGTGACATCGTCGGAGCTAATTCTTTGGGCCCCCTCGAGGGCAAGTGCAGAGATTCCCATGGTAGTCGCGCACAGCCAGGGTATAGCAAACCAGCACAGACCTCCAATAACATATCCGGGGAAAGCGTGAACAGGACTTGCCGCAATGGCTGGAGGTAATTAGTATCCTTTTGACACAGTGGTTCTTTCGAGTATAGAATAAACGCACCTTTATTGTAGTATCCATTGTCAAGGAACACAGTGCTATTTACAGTCGTCAGCAATCTGGCATGAAGCCCGAATTATGCATGTTACTAACCCGAAGTTACCTGCAAAACATCTGTCAGAGCTTATGTCGTCGTACAGGGCAGACTAGGGTACATACCGACAAGGTTAATCACCCAGAAAATCCCCCCTTCCTTGGATCTCATGGTAAGGTAACTGCCTTGAGCGTTGCCTTCCACTGGATGAAGCTCAGAGGCTGCAACCAGTGCATCATACACTTTGCCAGGGGATCCCAGCTCCGCATTCGTTGCATAGGCGGAGAACGCGAAGATGAAAATAACAACAATAATGACCACAGTGTGCATGTAGTCGGTGATAAATGTTGCTTTGATCCCGCCGAAAAGTGTATAGAGCACGACACCTATTGGGAGTAGGAAACAGGCTGCAGCTGTGTGAACCCCAGTAAAAGAAGTCAAAACGGCGGAACCACCAGTGAGTAACATGGCAGTAACGAGGATATTGGTCATGAGGCAGAATACAATGAACACTAGATGCACTGCAGTTCCATAACGCGCGCGGAGAGCTTCCAGGAAGGTATGGGCGTTGGGGGCTCGTCTTTTGAGCTCGATGGCGAGTGTCGCAAACAATATAATCTGAACGCAGGCACCTATTCCCAGTCAATATCAATAATTCTGTCGCATCACTCAATGCCATGGTTCGCCCTTAGGACTAACCTGAAGCATAGAAGAAGGGCCCCGAGACACCGTACTGGTAAGCCACAGCTGAAGATTGCAGAAGGGTAGCTGCCCAAGTCCAACTACTGACAACAGCTGCGGCAACCAAACCTGACTTTACAGACCGTCCGGCGGTTGAGAACATTTCAGATGTCTGAACTTCATGCTGATATCTGTAATCCAATTAATCATTAGCATAATTGGGGGTCAAGGTAGAGGCACTGCGTCGGGTACAACGCATACCACGATGAGAATGGACATAAAAAGCTCTTACCTCCTCAAAGCCCAGGTAATGAAGATCATCACCAAGGCAAAAGCGAACCCCAATCCAATAATGATGCCATAGCCAAACCCTTGCGAAAGGGGGGGGACAAATTTGACCTCCTCTGAGGACATGTTTGACAGCCTGCAATTCGCACTCAATTCAATGTAACAAAGTAGCGTACTAGACTTGTATAAGACTGCGGAGCTTCTACCGAGATTCCACGTGGATTACCAGGCTGATAATCACCAGTAGATCCGTGGAGTCTGCTGTGCATCTGGACCAGAACGCCAGAGCAGGAGGCACCTTCCATAAATATAGCCGTTACTGCAGACTGCATATCAATGGAGCTTCAGATAATTCTCCGAATTCGCAGACACCATGGTGATCAACATTATGCTTCATGTTCAGATAGGAAATACGAGCCGCTCGTGACTCCGCGATAAGAGCATATTTTCGTAATCAGCATACCCCAGGACCCTGGACAGCGACTTGCTATCAGTCTCATCCTGATGTAGGGCCCCAGGGCCACAGTCCCACGGCGCCACATGGGGTTGCCAGTGCTCCTTCTTCCTTCAGTTCCTGTTTTCGAATTAGCTTTCAGTACAATTCCGGTAGGATGGAAGTAGGCTATCTCTGAAAGCTTGAGTTTGAACGTCATCATTGGTGGACGTTGTTTTCGTAGCTCATCCTTATCAGTGGAAGTTAGATCGAAGCGGATCGCGATTGGTTATTGAAGCGGTGTTTTTGATAAGGCGGCCTTCCGGCCCCGGACTCCTTAGATATCATGATAGCGGAGTGGTTGACTGACTAGTTATGTAAACAGTTAGCAAGATCGTTTTGGTCAGAGTTGCCAATGGCATTATTCAAGACCCGCGACTACCTAGCAGGGTCGATGACCAGCGCAGATGGGCTTGAGTAAAATTCCAAGAGTCTTGACGCAACGGAGCTGTCCGATGCCTGGAGGAACGTACCGGTACTATGTTCGTCCCGTCGAGAATCTTCTACATCAGTGAAAAAAACCAGGGACTCAGGCCATGTACCATGCCATGGTCAGAACTAGAACGCTGAATAGGGTGATGCTCGAGTAGATCGAGTAGAGTAGCATGTAACGAGAGCCATTTCTTAAGTATCTTTTCGGGGCAGGATTCCTCTCTTATAAATGCAAGGAAGGCTAAATTATATCAGCCAGTCCGATATGGTGTAACGGCTAACATCGCCGTCTTTCACACGGCAGCTCGGGGTTCGACTCCCCGTATCGGAGCTTAATTATCAACTTTTTGAATTTTTCAAGACTTAACGTGCGTTTGATGAAGAATAGGTTATGTAGCAAAAAATTTGGTCTTCCACTATGAAATAATCCGATATGGTGTAATGGCTAACATCGCCGTCTTTCACACGGCAGCTCGGGGTTCGATTCCCCGTATCGGAGCTCATCAAATTCTCAAAATTTTTTCGGCTTCTCATTTTTTCGTTCTCGGTCCTGCTCATGTCTACTAATGACGGCCTCCGACAACTCCAGGCAGACCCTGGGCAATATCCTGGGCAATAATATACTTCTGTGCCCTTTATTCCCAACTCGGGCCTGCCTTACGGTCTGACGCATGAAGCGGCTTTGCCGTCCCTTTACTGTGTGACAGAAATACAAACTGATGGGCTGGTGACAGCCACAGCCACAGCCACCTCCATCCCTTAACATTCCTATGTCCGTGAGGCGGACTGGGGATGGCTGGGTGTAGCCGTGTAGGATTGCTGTGAGTCCGTGACTTTTGACTGAGTGGCTCGGTCAACCTTAACATTATATCATCAACTGGGCCTATAGCCTCTGTCCCAAGGCTCCGAGAGTCCAGGTGTGGATTCGGGAGAGCAGCTCAGTTGCAGATTGTCACTGCACATATCGTTCTACGCGAGTGCTAATCGCACGAAGAGACCGGAGGTTATCTACTGTTGTCCTGCAGAGGGAAAAAGTTTTGGTTTCCTGTGTCCACAATGGAGAGTTTTGCAGGGCTGCAGGCCTTCTCCGCCCCCCTGTGTCAGGATGTTTAATTAATAATAATGAGCTGGATGGGCTGCCACCAGCTGAGGATCGGTAGGGTACAAGACGCAGGGCGAGGAAAAAAATGCGTACTTCAACGACGCCATGCAGAACAAAAGTAGATGGATCCTCGTGTTTCGATGTTCAAGCAGGTCTAGACCTTGAGTCGATGATAGTGGCATCAATTTGCGAATCGCGAAGATTGTGGGAGATGAAGATCGCTATGGGCAAGGCCGCAGTCTCGCATGATTCGCATCTGCTGTGTGGGAATATTAATAGTAAATTTGGCATATGGCTTTCCCATTCTGCTCGGAACTGGAAGTGATCATCCTCCCTTAATTCTCAGCGGAACATATGGATAAACGGGGCGATGATTTATCTTGTCTTTGGGGAGTGCTGTGTAGTATAGTATCCATGGCAGATTTTGGAATCATTCATGCAACCCTGATCTGCAAGTACGGAGCACGACTACAGAGTACCTTGACTACTACAATTATCGTACCTAGAAATGTGTTCTGAACCACGGACGGGCATAATTGCAAGCCAGTTAAAGCCACAATTCAAAATCTCGCCGAGGGTCCGAAGCCCGCCATAAGCAGAGGCTAGAATAATAATGGAGCTGTCACCGTCGTTCTACGGGACTACGACAGGCAGAATTTGGATGAGTCGGGGCCCACCAGAATCGACTAGTTTTCAATTGTAAGCAATTTTGTTTAATTGTTTTGGTACAGCTAGTGGATTGTTCTCCATCTCCAGGCACACAAGACTTGTCATTCGAGGTTACGAGGGAAAATTTGGTCCCTAGCTACGTACAGACCTCTTGGCGGCCACTAGTCGTGGAAGATTAAGAGCGTTCATATTATTATTACTGTCAACGATTCAGCATTCGATTTGGAGGATAAATAAAGAATCAAGCTCATACACTCATAGCAGCGACGGAAACCTAGGAAGATGGGACGCTGGCTGCATATACTTTGGAGTGTGCATGCGCAGACTTTGCCTCGAATCCCACTGCTGTTACTTTGACTATCCTGCCTATCCATGAATATAGATGAATGGCAATAGAATAATTGAAGCATCTAGATAGCTGATACAATGTAAATATTCTTACCATGGTTGCCTGCCCAATTATATGGGAGGTTCCGATGTCTAGAATCGTGAACTATCTACTGAACCCTGGATACCAAGCTGAGCGATCCCCAACCAGATTGCATTAATATCATTACCATTACCACTGCTCACTCCATTTCAAACCAACTCGAAAAATCATTGTAAAATAATAATCGTTATTTCAGCATTCCTTCGTACCACAGTCTGCCAAAACCCACAAATCCACAGGACCACCCGCAAAGTGAGGTACGTACCTAGTTTCCGGAAGACACCTACCACTGGATACAGGACAGGACTATGTACTGTTATTGTTCAGGCCACACCTTTCTCTTTTTCATCTTACTCCATTCATTGTCTTTGAACAACATCCATCGTTATTGTTTTTTTTTTCACCAGCTTCACAGGTCTTGCTCTTCAAGGAGCTAATTGAAATTGTCTTTCGTTCATCCTTTCTTTTGTTTCTGCTATACATCCGATACTTCCATTCCACGCCCTTTCTCCTTTGCGCGATTTTGTGGCTAGAGCCCAGCCGCACACTCGTGATTCCCTACATGTGCTCAGCCTTAGACTGGTCTCGAAGTGATTGATGATCGGAGCGACTGTTCCAGTCCCCGCCTGATAGACGACGTTTCACGCGGCTTGGCAACAACACTCTTCTTCTGGGGGAGAGAAAACAAGGCCCTTCCTCGTATTCTTCACCACGAAGTCCTTTCGTTCACTCTGTCGACCTGTCTCTCCCTCCCCTTCCTCCTGATCGACGCTCGGCGAAGGCTTGCTGGGGCTTACCTGTCTGTATAGACAGACCCTCGGTACTTTCCATGACCAAAACTCCGAACGTGACCTCCTGATTCTGCCAACGTCTTGTCGAACAGTCAGGTCAACAAACCGGCAAAGGCCACCACAACGTCTTTCTACTCTCTCCCTTGACCCTCTTTATTTCGTACCATCAGTGGTCTCTGGCAGCATCCACGCCGCCGCTAGGTGGTTGAACCGTCGTATTGCATATTGCGACCGAAACTCCGGCGGACTCGAGCTCCGTCACGGAGCACTTCGTCAAAATTTACGCACACAATTCGCGAGCCTCTCTTTTCGGGGGGTCATTCGATCCCTCGTTTAGAAGAGGTCCTGGAGGCTTCCGTTCACGAGAGGGCTACACGAATGTAACGCCAAAACCCCCCAAGCGCAAAATGTATATTCCGAATTCTATGTGGACGTGGTCCTTTGTCATCGTCACTTTCATCCAGACGGTCATAACTCTCGCGCTAGAATGGTATGCGGACTTGAATATCCATAGACCTCCACTACGCCGTTAATGCTAACGCATGGTTGTTCAGTTACATTTTCGCCAACTACCAGAGCCAGCTTAAAGAGAAAGCCGAGGTTGTCACCGCTTCAAAAACGATCCCTATCTTCTTAGCGCTCTACAGCTTTGGATTCCTATATGAGCTGGTGCTTGTATACGATGCCCTGCGGATGAAAAATACGATTCAGGTCATTGGTTTATGTCTTTGCAACATTGGACTCTTGATCTACGGGGCAGTGCAGGTTCAGCAGGTGAAGGAGGCTGTCTCCATTCTGACCGACAATACGGCTATCAATATGGACGTATGGGGAGAAACTGAGCCTTTTTTGATCATCATTCCATGCGTCGTGGCGATGGGGACGGTTCTTATGGTGATGGTTGCATGGAAACTTTACGATGAATTTGCATGGTCGATCTACAAGCATATCAGTGCTGATCTGCGAATGAAGCGTCGCTATCTCACATATCAGGTTTGTGGCTCCTACTCACAGAATGAAGATCAAGAAACATGAGGATTTACCAATGGCCAGATCTATGTCGCACTTCTCAAATTTGATTTTTTCTTCTTCCTCGGGTTCACGGTGCAGTTCGTCGTTATCGTCACCGATAAAGCCGACATTGAATTCTCTCTGACCCTAGCCGCTATACCTGTGACGATTTTGATTCTAGTTTGCGCGGCGATATTTGTTCGACGTGAGAGCTCAATCGGAATGATCATCATCATCGTATGTTTCCTGCTTCCGCAACCTGTATTGCTGTTGCTGACCATAAGTCTAGCTTCTTTACTTTGCAGCTATGGCCTATTTCCTATTCAAGCTTGTGCGCATGTACCAACCGGAGACTTACAAGGACTACCTGCCTGCCCGGCGGTCACTCACGTTCTTTGCTGTCATCACGATTGCTCTCATCATCATGACTATCATCAACGCTTGCATGTGCATGCACAATTTCCACAAGGGTCTGAAGCCCCATATCAACAAAAGAAAGTCGAGCAAGGAGGCGGAGAAGACCACCGAGCTGTCCTCGAATGTGGCTGGCGCGATACCCAGTCGAATGATGATTGATTAACCGAGCGTTGCTGTCTTGCTCCTCATGAACAAATTCAATTGAATTGAAAAAGAAACGGAGGACTAAAAAGAAACGAACATGCAAATACGCAGCTTTTCGCTTCTTCATTCCGTATATTAGAGAGGGAAACCGCGAGTGCGCGGTGGTACTCGATCAATACCTCGCTTGCGGGCTGCTGGGTACTGACAATGGGGCATGTTTTTGGAATCTTCGATATGATACCTCACCTGCGTTTATTAGGCTGCCTGACGACTATTTTCGACCCTCCTGAAGTTTGGTTGAGCGATTTTCATTCAGTCGTATTCGGTCACTCCCCGTTTCTTCCTTTACTGTACTTCCTATTCCTTGATGGCACAATGGCGTTCATTTGATGACTGTTTCTATTCCCCTTCAGGTTCTGGTATATCACGAATATGCATCTACTCTGGCGTGTATTGTAACTATTTAAACTCAAACATAACATATTTGTCATATCTCAATATTTTGAAGTGTTAAACAGAATGAATCCTAGCTGGCTTTGGTAGATTCTCGGCTCTGGCTCACCATGACTAAAAATGATCAGAGCGCTACTACAGATTGGCTTTATTCGAAGGGCATGCGATGGCATGCGACAGCTCTTCTTAAAACAGTCCAAACCACCCATTGCTACTGAAATCTATAGAGTACCTAGCCAGCCTCATTCATTGATGCTGAATTGTTGATTGCCGCAGTTCAGGGGTCAGAAAGCGGAGGGCGAATATGATTGGGTTACATGAAGCTGGGGTAAGTCTAAGGTAAGTCATGTAACCATACGTTACCATACCCGACTGGCTGGAAATCGTGATCGTGGCCTCTTTCTGGCAACTCGCGACCTCACCTCTCATAGCTAATTCATCCCCCAATCCGATTTTCTTCTCTCACCTGTCACCACAATCTTTTACTTCTTCTATTAGGTCCTTGTTTTATTTGCAATTCAACTTTTTCGGTCGCGTTCATTGATTTCCCTCTCCCCTTTTCTCATTCAATTGCTCAAGATGGTGAGTACCTCTTTCGATCGTCGTCCCTTGAGAAGGAGCGCTATATGCTCTGCGGGCGGCAGGTCCAATTGCTCATTTCAGACCGAGCCTATACATTGAATCGAAGGTTGACCATAGTTATGCATCTGTTCCAGGCCTCTGCTCGTGCTGCTTCTCCCTTGACCTCTGGTGCTGAGTCCGGCCCTGACACCAAGTCTTCTGGCGCCGGTGCTGGGGCTTCCGCCACTGGCTCCGTGAACCGTCCTTCTTCTCCTACTCCTCCCGGTGGTCCCAGAGCTGCTTTGCGTCGCCGCGCGGCCGCAGACCACAAGGAATCTCTCCGCAATGCTAGGCCCAGCTCTACCCGTGCTGCTGGTGCGGGTGGTTCCTCCGGCACTATGCTCAAGCTCTACACCGATGAGAGCCCTGGTCTGAGGGTCGACCCTGTTGTTGTTCTGGTGCTCAGCTTGGGTTTCATTTTCTCCGTTGTCGGTCTTCACGGTATGTGTGGTGTGCGCTCCGAAAGCTTGGTCAATGCTCTAATACTTGTTTCTGTTGTAGTCATCGCCAAGATCACCCGCAAGTTCTCCTCGTGAGCTGCTGAATGCGTCATTTGGTCTAGTCCTCGCGATCATGGTTTCTTTGGTCAATTTCGTACATGAATGGAGTCGCCGGATGAGACGGTGGTTAATATGCACCGTTCGTTCTCGACCTGTCAGTCATTAAGAACATTGAGAACTTGCAAGCGAGGATGATAGGCGGGTCGTATATTCAGTTCCTTCGATGTTTTCCCTTCAATCATATACCCCTTGGTGTCACTTTTCCCTGTACCGGTGCATATCGAAGATTCGAGAGCGGCATGATCTGAAAACAGCATGCCTCCTCGCACAAGCCAGTTGAGAGTGCTTGAGTTCAAACCTATCTGCAGTATAGGTTAATGCCACTATGATATTGCCGTTGGAATCACAATGACCTCATAAGCTTTTGATGGGGCTCAGAGAAAATGAATGGAGACATTTGTACATTAATTTATGCTTTTTAGCTGGTGGTGCTTGCATTCAGTCACTTGTCACAGTCCTGCTGCTCTCTAACTTTGCAATCTTACAATTGTGGTAAACTAGTCGACAAGTAGCGCCACATTGGTGTAGCATACAACAGACCTGGGACAGCTTCCATATAGCCACCAGGCTTTCGCCGCCTATGTACCCCGGTCCCTATTGAATAAAGATAAAAAAGAGTCTGAAACTGCAAAAGCTCCTCATTCCTCAAAAAATGCATACATAGCATTCAAACAGCTTGTTAAACTGAATGAGCTAGTAAAATAGCTAAAAAAAGAATCGTGCACTCCGATACGGGGAGTCGAACCCCGAGCTGCCGTGTGAAAGACGGCGATGTTAGCCGTTACACCATATCGGATGATGTTGACATTTTTGCCTAGTTTTAGCTTTATCAAGACTCCAAGTCTCCTGAGGGTCTTGGTGACCGCTCTCTGTATGCTTCTTTCGGCTGATATCAGGATGAATCTATCAACATGAGAAAAGCCAAAAATATACGCAGCCAATGGATCATACACACTTCACATCGACGGTTTCCCTCGCTTGCTCGAACGTCTAGGTAAGCCTTCCACCTTCGACCCTGAACCGATTAGTAATCCAAGTCTGTCTACCCCACCAGGCAGGCGGTGAGTCACTAAATCCCACCACCATAAAACCACAACAATAAATTTCCCTCTTCTCTTCCCTCTCTTCTTTTCCCCCTCAAGCGTCACCCCAACCAATGCTGCGTTTCTTTGCTACACACGACGAGGGCGCAAGCCCCGTCCCCTCGCGTGATCCCAGCCATCACCGAGGGAACCCGCAAATGAGAAATTCGGAGGAATCTTCACCAAACCCAGTAACCCGCCCTCTCTGGGCCTCGCGGTCCAGGGGGGCCGGTACTGCCCGTGAGGGCCTGGTGTGAAGCACCTGCAATCGGCATCAGAAACATCGGGGCCGGATCCTTGGATTCGGGTTTCCCCATGGGAGAGTCGTTGCGAAGATTGTGTGTTATGACACTTTAGTGCAATACGCAGCATGCGCCTGTCCTTGCCAGTCAGCAATGGTTGGTTTGGAGGGTCGTATCATTCGATTCCGATTATTCTGGTTGGGGTGGCGCTTCATCTTCTTTTTCTTTCAGGTCAGTTTGTACTTACTCTTCTCTTCCCTGCTTGTGTGGTTTTGTGGGTTTGGAACTGGAAAGGACTTGTTTTGCCCCTGCTAATGAGTTGGGGGTTGGCCCTTTGGGCTTGGTAGGGTTGCCGTCATGCGAGGGATGGTAATGTGGATGCTGTTGGTATCCTTTGGGCTTGTGCTGGTGGCATTTGATGAGAATCTGATGTGGTGATGTACTGTGTGGTCTACTGCGGAATGAGAATGGATCCTATTCACTCCAAATCGTACACGACTCCGTAGCCTCTAAATTAAAAGTAATCGTACTCAGAAAGTAGCCTTGTGGCTAAGATGACCATAGTAGCTGGACCTCTCAAGACATTTGTCAGTCCTTAATACGTACTTCAACTCTAGACCGCCGGCCCTCGAGGTGAATTATCGAATGTGATTCCCGTAGTTGTCCTATCGGGCTAATGTTCATAGGATATTTTGAATACCAGGAAAATAGAAATGTTCGTTGCCACCGTTACGCTCCTTCTTCATGTCATAGTAACACCCCCTTCGCCTTTCCCTCATGCGCATGAACCTCTTACTCCTCGTCTCCGATCTATTCGGGTGAGAGTTAGCATCGAGGAAACCCAACCGACTGTTGAGGAAGATCATACCTTAGGAGCAAGATAGAATCTCAGGTGGCCGCTTCCCAGCCCGTACTCAACAAGTAGAGGCACCTCCTGGGATAGGCAGAGAGTAACCTGGCTCGACAGCGATGTAGCCTTGCAGAAGTTGACGAGGTACTTAAGGGAAAAGGTGAGAGCAACAGGCTCGCTAAGGGCAATGGAAACGTTCTGCTCGGGCTTGTCGACGCTGGTGTGTTGACGGATGGTAACCGAGCCACTGCCGATGTCGCCCTGGCACGAGAACTTGACACCTTCCTTGGTAGCCTCAATGACAACTACCACGGGTCAGCAAGAAAATTGCCAATGACAGAATCCCATAACTCACCAGATTCAGAAAGCGCGTTCAAATCTCTGCAGATCCGCTGGAATTCCGCCGACGGCATCTCCACTGTAGCGGCATACTCTGTCTCAGGGATGGCAAGGTGCTCTTGGTCAATGTCCATCAACTTGATGTCATACTCGCTTATTCGGTCGGTCTCGGCGCTCTCAAACATGAGGTTCACGGCATCAGGCGAGTCATCCGCCTTGAGTGTGAGGATGTCTTCGTTTTGAGCGGCACGCAGGACCTTGGTTAAGGAAACTAGATTGATACCAAGGGCAATGTTGCGGTCGCAGCGGTAGGGCGAGAAACCCTCAGCTTTAAGAAGCATGGAAACCAGAGCGACGTGAGAGTTGTCCATGGCCTGAAGGGCAATTCCCGAGTCATTGCAGTCAAAGTTGCAGTCCTGTACGAGATCTTTGATAGCGTCGACGACCTGCATAGAGCATGAATCAGGTCAGTCATGAAGCCGACAGGCAAACCGGGAATTGAGGGCTCACGTACACGCTTGAGAAGGCTTGCTTGTTCTAGTCGTGCTTCCAACACTGGGATGACGGTCAGAGAATATTCGTTGAAACAATTGGACAAGACTGCCTACTCTTGAATATGTGTGTCCGGACGTCGAAACCAAAGAGTATAGATGAAACGTGATTATGTGGAAGTGAAGCGAGGTGCCGAATGACAATGATTCTGAAGACAAAATTGTCAGTCGTTAGCTCTTGTAATGCGCGAAATTTGAAGACAGGAGGACTTGCAGGTGAGGTGTGAAGCTAGAATGGCTCTGGGCAGAAGCTGGAGAGCGAGAGTGAGGTTCTAAAGTGCTGTAAATTCGCGTTCGAGGTTTAAGTGGGGAATCAGACGCGTTCACGAGTCGCGCGTCATTATGCGTGGTTGGCCTTAGGCTGATATGAACAATTGTGGTTAGACTCATCTTAGCCTAAGGCAGCAGCATCGTTGCCTCGTCAGTGGAGTATCAGGAAGAGTATCCATTAACTTTCTTGTATTCCGTCATTAATCTCAAATTATAATATTTACAGCTCAATTCACATATAGGAAGTTACTCAGCGGGTGCCAATCTCGAAGACGCAATTGTCAAAGTCAAAAGCCAAGGAGATAGAAGCGTTCAAAGAGCGTGAGACCAACCAAAGACCAGTGGTTAAGTATGCTGTACAATGGACACAGAAAAGCATCAACGTGGAGAAGGAACGTAAGAAGAAAGGAAAGCACAAAACACCAGTGACGCCAATCCGCTCTATTTGCAATGGGTATCAGCCTGCAGACACTGTTTGGTCAATGCTCGCTCACAGTCAGTGTAAAACATGAATGCTGAAGGATATTTATATACTCGCTTGCGGAGGGAGAATATCCATATGGGAGGTAAGTCGAGAAAGAGGGAAGGGAAAATAATGATAGGATGACAGGTGTGGGTTAGATACTCGTGACCCTCTTTGAAGCTGTCGTTCGAGGTCTTTGCTTGATGACCATTTCGAGCTCTTTCAGCATGCTGGTGTTCGCGTCCGCTCGTTCGCGTGCAGCAGCCTGTTTCGCCCGGTCTTCCTTGACACGGGCAATGCGCTCTTCCCTGGTCAGAGACACCCTTTTATTGCGGGACGGGAGAACTATGGATTCGAATATCTCCTCATCTTCGTCGACACTCTGGATAATGCTAGGGTCTGGCTTGATATCGCCATTCAGCGCCCGGAGCGCATCTGCTGGGCTTCCCTCTACCGCGGTGGCACCGCCAAGGCTGGGTGTCGGGGACAATGGCAGCTTCAACCCGCTGGGCGGGCGCGACATATGATCTACCGAGGATCGCTTGTCGATGCTACTCATCAGAGCAGCTTTTCCAGCCTCCCATTCGTGAAGTAGGCCTCTTATGTCCGTTCCGATTGATTCGTATTGGGCAAGAATAGTTGCTTCGAGTTCTTCCGTGTCGGTAGGCTCTGAGGCAGTGGACAGCTCTCTGATCAGATGCATTTTTGCGTGAAGGGCGCGAATGCCTTGAGTAAGTGTATTGAGCTTTCGATATTGAGTACGGAGATTCTCCCTGTTAGGAGAGGCTGTAGGCAGCGGCGAAGGAGGAATCACGTCACCTTGAGAACAGAGTCAGTCACGGATTGGGTAGTACTCCATATTGAGGTAAAAACTCACGGTCATCTTCACTGAGAATGCTGGCCATCTTGCGGGTATTCGCTCCCGTGACTTGAGTAAGATCCCGCATCTGCTCAATAGCCGTGCTCCATCTGACGATGTCGGATCCGCCACCGTCGGCACCCAGGGCTAGGAGACAGCAAAGAATGCTCTTTCTCACGTTGTATAGCCTTCCGAAAAGGGTGCGAAGCGCACGTAATGAGTATTGGTCTTCTGTCTCCCGTTCAGCCAAGGCGGTCTCGGCTTCGGTAAGCTCTTCTAGTGAGACATCGTAAATGTCGTGGTACTTGGCGAGATTGCCATTGTCTGTCAGTGGTTGCAATATGTGCTGCGCCTGTAAGTAACGCTGTAACATTGAGTAAAAGCACTCGGACACGGTCCGACGCAGTCTCAGACATCTTCGTGTCTGCGCTTGATCCTCAAGTCTACTTACGGGAGGCAAGGGCGTGCTTCTGGTATTGAGTTAGTATACTCCGCCTTCATAGCGTTTGATCATGCAAGATCGAGTGCAACTTACATGCGATAACCCCGTGAGACCAGCTCGACCTCCTGTATGAAAACGACTGATGCCGAAGCAGCGGAATCGAATGACTGCGCATTGCTTATGAATACCACAGCCGCATCAACAGCCTGATGCCGCAGGTACTTGAGCCACTGGCGTCTGGCAAAAGCATAGAACAGGACCCCAAGCACTGGGACAAGGACCAGAAGTACACCGACTTTCCGAGGGTTGAATCCGGACCCCGTCCGAGATCGACTCCAGTGTACCAGCCAGGCGATCGAGAAGGACGTCGATGCTGTGACAACGGCACCCTGCACGCCAAAGGTTGTGGAAAGCGAAGGAAGGTCGACGGGGTTCGAGTTGGATAGTACGTCTGCGGCTGACGTATACGAGGGTGCACTGTGTTCATTCAACAACTGCGATGCGACGATAACGTATCCAAACTGCTCTAGGAATCTTTCATTGTCGCTTCGTCCGACTCGCGAGTTCAGGGCGGTCTATTCAAAAGATAACTTATTAGCCAGAGCTCCGGCCTCAGCTGATAGAGTAACATGGTTGTAATCCATACTGCACAGGCATCGTAGAGTTTACCCAAAACTGCCCTCTGTCGCGAGGATTTCAGTTCCAGGGGTTTGGGTAGCTTGTTTCGGATGCGCTCTTGGAATTTTGAAGTGCCCCGCGGGGCAAAGTCTGAAGTTGGTGAGTCGAAGGGATCATCCTCGCTCTTTGTTTCCTGGACCGGCCAGTCTGGATCGTGTTCACCTTCCCCTGAATGGCCAACGATATCATCATTTACTAATTCGAACCTATGCATGACTCTCCGCGGAGACATACCTCTCAGATATTCCGCCAACGGCGAGTTCTCATAAACCAGGGCTTCCATGACCTGCAATCATTCCGGGTTGTACGTTGGTAGGACGGGGATGGTGGCGGGATGAAGCGGATAGTAAGACGGTAGTGAAAGAGCGGCGGATTTGGTGGGGATATCAACTGAACAAGGCTAAAGAAAAGTAGAGACTGGCGAGACAAGGTCGTCGGAACTTATTCATCGGTCATCTCCACAGCGATTTCACGGCGAGGTGTGCTTGAGGGGAGGACGTCAATGATAGCGGAAACCTTTGGCGGCAAGTGGAGGAGTAAGCAGGAAGCAAGGAAGCACGCGACTTCTAGGGTGACAACCAGAGAGCAACTAGCGCATCACATGGATTGTTTATAAGAACCAAGTGAAAAGTAAATATGTAGCAATGCTGGAAACGACTGGCCTAGTCGATATGCAAGGTACAGGAGAGTAAGAGAGCAAGAAGAGAGGGCCACGTTGAAGATCAAGCTGGGTTCATGTGTCTGGGCCTCTCCGGGGATGGAGAGCGCTTGTGCCTTTCGTCGAATCGGAGTTCTCAATACCACGAGGCCGTTTGGCTTTAACTTGCTAGTCCTCCATAGCATAGATGCTGACCCACTAGGGATAGTCAGGAACGAAAACTCGAATAGATGATGAGGCGAACTGATGTCTATTGGGTGAGATCTATTAACGTTGTTATAGAAAGGAGGACAATCCAATCCGATACTACGGAAGCCCGTATGATCATTACACTCATATGACAATGCTCAAGTGATGTGACCAGATCAGACCGAGGCTCCACCTTCTCTCTTACACTGTAACTCTCTTTCAAATGTCAACCTCGGACGAAGGACTACGGCGGACATCCTGCAGCATTACCCGCTGAGTCTTTGGGCCCGCGGTTTCACGATCATATTAGACCATGATCTCTTGAAACGAATGATTGGCTGCGACGCTCTAATGCACACTGACTGCTGCTATTTAAATCAGACTATCAGGGAAGATTGAGCTTCTGGCAGTGCTAACCTACATCTATCCGTTCTGACCAAATTGAGGAACTTCAGAGAGCCGAACACTCTCGATCATCGCGGTCTTTAGTTTCCAATCTCAACGCGTTGTCACCGTGGGTGTTGTCCTATTTCGGCGGCCAAGGTAGGTTCTTAGGGACAGTCAGTAGCAGTGGACTTCATCAGCTCACCGTCATTGGATAACACGACGGTCGTTGAAAAGCTTTACCAGATGGCTAGATGCAGATGCATTGACGCCAGGCCTCGTTGTGCCATGGTGCCTTAGGTACGGTGTGTTTACTCTGTATACATGGCTTTTTAATTTGGAAGCTCAAGTGAGCACGCAGTACGGGTTCCAAAGTGGGAAGCCCCTGCTTCCTATATGCTTAGAGATGTATGTGCTTCAAGAGGATCATGAAGATGTCGCACTATGTTCCTCAAATATCGAAGTTGGCCTCCCATGGCTCCCCATCCGCTCGGGGGGACGGAGGGTATTTTCAGCAGAGCCATCTTCCGTAATTCTCGAACCCGGGATATAAATTGGCAGGCTTTGAGATGCCATCATATCGAAAGTCAAGCAATTGGCGAGAGCTCCGCCAATGAAGCTCGCAATCTGCTAGGCGCCTCTCACAATTGCCTGCAAAAGCCAACTGCCTCGAGACGCCGGCCCTAAGCGAGCAGTAACCCAGTCATTCCAACCGTACTTGTCCACGAGAAATCCTGGTCCAACAGGCTTACAGCTTTCTGGACACGCATAGCGGCTAGCGATATCGCTGACAAGCTTTTATCACACCCCCTTAGGAAGTCTAGAGTCTCCAGCCTCAGCATAGAAACCAGAGTGCTCGAGATCGGTCTTTCTTGCGCAGTCAAGTTCTCTCATGTGCGATGATCGATTCATGGCCATGGGAGAACGGCTCAGAGTAGAGATAGTTCATCACGGCAAGCATTCACGCGTGGAAATTGATGAGATTCTATATGCTGAACTAAATGATTATCTCCAACCGGTGTGTAAACCGAATGGGAGTCAGTCTGGCTGCCTCAGAAGTCAGGTACGAATGTGTTACCTGGGCAACTGCTTCCCGTCAACAGTCCAGGCCTCGCGTTTCCATACATTATTTCGTTCCATGAAACTACCTTAGATATTGACCATTTATCTTTATCTCTATTTCTTATGACCAGCAATTTGTTATAGGAGTCTTAAATTATCGAGTGTCTCTTATCGTGTCTGTTAGATCCACTTGTTATTATCTTTCCCACCAAGTCGACGCCTCAAACCGCCTCGATTAAGTACGATCTCCGAGAAGTGTCAAGTGCACTAGGACTGATAAGCTTCTGAGACCAGACATTGGTTATCTTCTTTAAGACTATCTGATGGGATAATCTCAAAAACAACAACCACCATGTCTGGTCTTTTGCAGGAAGTTGGAACTCCTTGTCCGGTAAAGTCAAGGAATTCGAGAAACAGTGATACAATCCATACAATTGATAGCTCGTGGGAAGGAAGCTTGGAATGTGGCGAAGATACTGCCAGCCTCGATTTCACCACTGCGATCAAAAACAGTACCTTGATTGGAGTCAAGGCCAAGCGAAGGATGAAAACAGGAACATCGTTCGCAATCCACGATGAGAACGAAGAGAGACCTACGCTCGCAATGCCGAAACGAAAAAGAGAGAGCACAATCTCAGCTAGAGTTCCAGGCCGCAAATCCTCATTGCTTGCCCAACCTGCCCATAGATTCCGCCCGAAAGTCAGCTTCGCCTCGAGTTCACCATCCAAACCACAGCTCCAAAAAGCGGAAGTCAAGCACCAGAGACAGAACATAGATGCCGGTGCAGAGACAAACAGGTCATTACTAATGCGAATCAATGGCGGAGGAGATGAAGGCCAGCATAAAGATAAACTCAAACGCGATGTGCGCCGCAATACTGTCTTCATCCCCCCAGACGATACCACGGTCGCCAGCGTGTTTATGACAATGTTCAGTCCGCTCAAGTCCGACAACCTCAATCATTATGTTCAAGACGGCACAGAGATCAACAGCCTGGAGTCACAAATTGCGCGGAAAAGGCAAGCGAAGAGAACAATGGCCTCTAGTCGAAAGACTCCGCTACAGCCAAGTGTTGAAGTCCCTCAAGGAAGCGCCATAAACATCGATATCGCTGGCAAGAACACTGGAAAGGAGAATATTCCTCCAGGGGCAATGATCTTCAAACCCAATGACAAAGGACTCTGGAAATCGAATACGAAAGAAGAATTATACTCAAAATCGTCTAGAGCCCTCTCAGGCAAAGCCCGTCCTTTTGCAAACACTCTGACGAAACCACTGGCGAAAGTGGCCACCAGCGAAGGGCTAAGAAGATCCGTGCTCGGTGAGAAACGACATAATGCTAGGGCACCTGTAACCGGCGTCGGTAGTAAAATGGACGGTACCGTCAGAAGCAGCTCGAGACTTGAAGGCGCCGTTCTGTCTGCTTCCAGGAGAACACCCCTTTCGAATGCGCTCAAACAGTCCAAGACATACAAAACCAACGCATCGCTACTCAAGAAAGAGACGGCAATGACTGATTTTGCACTCATAACCGACGATATTGTCAACCCAGCGATGTATGAGGACCATTGGCTTGCGCATCAGGAAATAGTAATCACGCAGTTAATCAACCGGTTATTCGATCAAACGGACGGTCAGATGAGATATGATGACCCTGCAGCACGCAGACATGAGCTTCTTCAACTGTATCAAAGCGGACCTTTTGTCGAACTTCATAAGCGATTGCAAGCGTCGTTGACGTATGGCTCTCTCAGTATACCAAAAGATGCTCTAACACAAACAAGGCGTTTGAAACATGACTTGGGTATGAAGCGGAAGTTCTTGGATATTTGGTTGGAATCGTACGACCTTCGAGCACTGAGAGCAGCTGCCGAGACGGTTACCGGAAGAAGAGTTGAAAATGAGTTCCTCGATGGAGATTCCCATCATTTCTCGGTTGAAACGACTGCAGATAAGGAAAAATTCCTCAGACGAAAACTGGAACGATTCTTGGATGTCTTCTTGGTGCAAAATAGAGATATGGATCGTGATTCGCAGGATCTTAGCCACGCGGGCTCAGATATGATTTCCCAAGCATATCGCCGTACAGTCCTTCGGAGTATCATGATGGTTATCCTTTTGGACAAGGTGAGATTGTGTCCAGGAACAATCCTTTCAAGTTGCCTTTTTAGGTCCTCCTCATCTTTCAAGTCTTCCACAGCGGTTATGCAAGCACTGGGCCGTCTTCTGCTGCCAGCATCAGGTGACATTCTGAAATCACTCAAACATTTGGACTGTCACTTGTCATATGAACAGCACCAACTGCAAGAGTACGAGTATCAAATGAGTAATCTTGCGGTTGACCTCAGGGACGGTGTGAGATTAACTAGGATTGTGGAATTGCTCTTTTATCCATCAGCAGGGGCTGTAGGGGAATCGGCGCCGCCACTGGACAACCATCAATGGCTGCTATCGAGGCGTTTAAAATTCCCCTGCTCGAGCCGCACAGTGAAGAAGTACAATGTACAGATTGCTTTGGATGCTTTGAAGCTGGCGCCAGATGCTGCGCCGCTTGTTCGTGACGTGCACGCCGAAGACATTGTTAATGGCCATCGCGAGAAGACGATTGCCTTGCTATGGGGGTTGGTCAGTAGATGGGGTCTTTCGGAGCTCATCGACTGGGATGATGTGACGAAAGAGATTGACAGACTGAGGCAGAAAGCTACATCACAGCTCGGATACGAGCAGGCCAACGATGCAAATTTGGTTAAGGAGAAGGGTCCTAATGACAAAATGGAAGACGACGACGAAGCTATTCTATTGCTCAAGGAATGGGCAACCATCTTGGCGCATCTGAGTGGCCTCCGGTTGGAGAATCTCAGCACAAGCTTTGCGGATGGAAGGATCTACGAGGCTATAGTGAACGAGTACGAAGAATATATCCTGGGCAATGTCGCATCAAGTCATGGCCAAAAGCCAACTTCCTTGGCAGCCCGTCTACGAGCACTTGGCTGCAGCTCTCAGTTTGGTGAGTTTATCTCCAGAGTGCAGCCCAGGGCAACGGCTAACCGATGATTTGTAGCGAACCTCGTTTCTCCTAGCAATTCCCGCAAGGCACATGTCTTCGACAGCAATTTCACGGTTGGAGGGCTCGCCTTCCTCTGCTCTCGATTACTGTTGTCGACCAAACGAGCTCGAGCTGCTATAGTGCTGCAAAGTGCATGGCGACGCGTCCTTGCACACCGAGAAGCTCACCGACGAAGTGTGGCGAGGAATCTGGCACTGCAATGCTCAGCGGTCGTGCAGACAAGGGATCGGCTGCTTCGGGCCAAAGCGATCATCCTGCGATGGTGGAGGAGAATGAAAGAGCAAAGGCAGCAACGTAGCAAGATGGGCAGTCGATCAGAGAAGCGTCTCTAGGCAGCGACACGGGCTCCTCGACGTGGCCATGGAAGGACGCGTACCTAGCAGATGGCAGGGGAGCAGAGGCTTCCAAGCCATTTCCGCTATTGGGAGTTTTGGTATCCTTAGTGGTCACGATATCTTTTTCCTGCATATGCTTTGGGCGTCTGTGGATCTGGCATTGGCAGGTGAATTACTGTACAGCATCTATATTACGGGTAGTCTATGAAACGAGTACATCTGTTGCAGCGACACTTGATACAGCCACGATGATCTAAGACTTGAAACAAGAAAATATGTAGGCATCCAATCATCAGCTACTAGGAAACCGACCCAAGCCTAAATTATGATGCCTATCTGATGTATCCGACCACGCCTCTATTTGAAATTATATTTAGAAACCCAGCCCTGCGATGATTGTCATGATAACATACTGACGAGGCTGGCTAACCTATATCTAGCAGCCTATACATAGTATTATCGTTCGCGTGTAGCCTTGTGTATATGCATGGCTGGGATGGATTATCGCCGCAGTGCCCAAACCCGAGATGCGCAGCGCATCCGGAACCTATGATGTCACCCTTGTCAAAGCGACTCTCATCTGACAATAACGTACCCCACAAACCCTACCCAAAGGTAAGTTTCCGATGAATACTCCGTACAGTTGTTATGTGGTGGCTGGTTATCTTCGTTTTGTTGCCTTTTGATTGCTGGAATATTTGGGGGGTATGTCATAGGATGATGGGTGAGGTGTGCAGGGTTGTTCGGCCGGATGCAAATATATTATTATTGCTATTGTCTTACATCTCTAGTTAAGGTAGTTTACATTGGGTCTCTCTGACATGGCAATTGGTAATTTGCAAATGAACATGACGTATGAGTCTATCCATATCGAATGATGCCCGCGAATGGAAATTCGTTAATGAAGGAGATATAGGCTGTAATGTAGGTATCTAGTGCCTGGTGGAAAGGTGCAGAAGGTGCCTTGATATAGCTTCGGCGTTCGGAATTACCCGATGTTGAGATGCTGGATGATCGATTGGTTCAAAATGACTACTGGAAGACGAAAATGGATATCTGGCGTTTGTGGGCTTCTAGTATGATCTCTCTTGGATTTTGAATTGGGGTAGTCTACTCCGTGCTACGGTAGATGCCATTTCGCGCTATTACTATGGCGTATTTCGTATGGGTTTAGCATACTGCATGAAACACCTTATTCCAGCGAGTATTCATTCAAACAATGTATTTCCGTCTGCTACTGAATCAGATGAACCTGCACGGGGCAATAGCATAATGTTGTCTTTCCACTGATGTTAGTTCTGCCCGATCAGCAGTCTTAATTACCGCAAGTCAATGTAACAGGTAGTGCTGGAGAACTCTATGTCGTGTATCCCGTAAGCTCAATTGCCCATTATTGGGCAATCATGA
The DNA here is from genome assembly GCF_010724455.1 of Aspergillus lentulus. The sequence continues at coordinate 3,036 of NW_022983954.1, read as the reverse complement.
GATCAATACTTTCTTCCAAATTTGGAAGTATGAATCAGTCCTCTTGATGCCAAGCGACAAATATCGTATTGGCATTTGGCTTGTAGCGGTTTGGGGAAGTGGTTGATTCAGCCTCGATATATACGTAACATCACTATCGATGATCGACATGATCTACCGCTAACGCTAGCTGTTGTCGGCTGTCTCAAATCCTCAACACGAGCCTATGTACTTGGTGAGAAAAGGGGCGCAGGATCTCTGCGCCGCCTGCAGCCCCTCCCGAAGGTGAGCTGGTAGACAGGGCACAGAAGAAGACCACATATGTAGAATGTGCAGTACTTGGCAGAGCGCTTGGCAAAAGCAGAGTAACTCGAGTATGGAACGGTCGGTCGACGGTAACACTGGAGGAAAGAAGGGGGTGGCTTAAGGAGGAAGAAAAAGCAACGTTTGTCTGGTGTCGGCTGTCCGTCCGCGCTCCCAATGACACTGATACCCTAACCATCCACGAGTCATGAGATCGCGGAAAGGGTAAGTAGGCCGAACGTTGTCGTACATATTTCGTGGATAGTCGATCATCAAACGAATATCAATATTCAATATTCAATACAGTGTCATCTAGACGGTGCACCGGTATGAGTTATCGTCTTGGCAGAGGTAAAGGAACGTCGCCAAGTGCTGCTGTGGAATGAAAAGGGGAGTAAGGACTTTCAAGGAGGACATCCCTTTAAGCAATCCTGCTGACCTCCGACTTCCCAAAAGGGGAGATGCAGAGGAGCAGCATAACAGTGCATTGTGTATTGATCTTGGCGGTTCTTGGCGGAGCTCTTGGCTGCTTCATCAAGTATGCAGTGTGCTCTCTTGAATTTGGAATTCGCCCGGTGGAATGCGTAGTGCAGACGATCAGGAGATCACGATAATGTGCGAGGTTGAATTGGCTTGGCTGTACTCTGTCTGCCAGTTCAGACGGTCTCCGGACTCCGTACACTGTTTGCCGTACGACTTTAGAGATCTATAGTTATCTCACCGAGTCCGCAGAACGGTCGGGACCTTTTCGGTCCAGGGCTATCTGGAATGCTTCCAGGCCCATGACACTTCGGGCTGAGCCTGGCCAAAGCAAGGGTAAGTCCCATGTGTAACCTGTTACACTGCAGAGGTCATTGTGAACGAATGTATTTCTCCGTGGTATGTACTAGAACATACGGTATGGTACGCTTCATACCGTACAGAAATCCAAGCCATACAGACCGTTTCAAAGCGACTGTTCAATGTCAGTTCAGGTCGAGTTCAGCATCAGTAATATCGTGGGGGTGTCGATGTCGAGACTTGAGAGGCATGACTTGGGATGATAATGAGGGGTCAGAAGGTCCAAAGGACGAGATCAAAGCATTGTTATAACTTTTGACAGGCAATTCTACATAACCCCCGCATACGATCCTAATAAGATCCCGTCTTGGTGCTTTCTCGCTTGAGTCAGGTATTACTTGTCGACCCGTGACATTCTGCGATGATTTGACAATTGACGAACACCGAAACCCCCGACGATGAAGGCTTATGCGTAAGAGGAATAATACGACCCGAAGCTTTGGATTGAAGCAGCTGTCAAAAAGAAATGCTGTCTATGCCCTTCGACCAGTTCATTCAGTTGCAGCTTTGCTTCTGTTGGCGCACAGTTAGTGTTTATCTTACTACATTTGGCGACACTTGCATGCACCAAGAGTGCCTGAGCGAGACGCAGTTGGCAAGGCTCAACGTGTTGGAGTGGAGAGCGGAACCCGCGAACTGGCTACTGACAAAAATCCCTCATACAAAATGTGCTCGCGGTTAATAAAGGGCCCCGTCGTTCGGCTTATCAAATGCTGGGCCGACGTCGGCCACTGAGACATACAACGCCAGTTACGTTAGTTATTCATCCATAGGACTGTGGAGGTGCGGACTAATGCTACCTAATCCTCTATGGTCATGATAATCCTCAAGCAGGCTGAGGATTGAGCTGGTGGTCTGCTGCATCATCCTTTGTACAATTCAGTAGCCTCCACTTACCCTGGGTCTTAATGTAGTTTGCCATTTGCCTTCTCGAATCCCAGCAATCCATCTGGGGAACCCGCAATCCGCGATAGGATATCCCGTATGCCACATATACTCGTTTTTAGAGGCGGGAAACCACGCTTGCGATATCCTTTTCCGCCCCACCGGTGACCGAATCTGGAAGGGACAGGAGCACCCAGTTAGTTCAGCGAGCATGAAGCAACGCGGGAGCCCTTCGCCTTCCATCGGCAAGATCCCATATCGGTCGGCTTTGAGGGGCTGACCACGAGTTCCCAGTCGGCCACATGCCACAGTTGTCGACCGGTATGATTGGATCTCACTCGGAGTTTCAGATGACTGAATTGATTTCATCACACAGTCGCCTGCTGATCCATGTATTCAGACACGAAGCGTGTAACACTGGGAGCGTCAAAGTTGCTTGAGATTCAGCATCAAGCTCCGCCATGATGCTTGTTTTGCATGTCTTTCATGCACGATATCTCGTGTATGGCGTCGTCAGCTGTAGAGGCAATCAAATCAGTGGATAAATCTCACTCAGCATTTGATATCCACGGTCGTGTTGTGCTGAGGTTGCAGGATACCTTCTCGTAAGGCTGAGCTTAGCTTTGCTCACCGTTCTTCAAAGTATATCATCCGTTCTTTCACATCACGAGACATCTGAACAGCTGATATCCTGAAATGCATCTCAGTTGCTCGGATCCTGGGACCAGAAACAGTAGAGAGGAGGAAAAACCGTCAAATCTTCATCAGATTGGCTGATGAGGGTGGATAAAAAAACAACCACAATAGCAATCTAGCACAGGTGGGGGTATCCTTGATGTGTAGGAAGCTTGACCAAGACTTTGGCCGATGCGCTTCCGTTGATTCGCAAACATGATCCGTAGCTGCTGGTGGTCCCCGCTTTTTTGAAGGCAATGAAGACTGGCGGACTGACCATTTGGCGTTCAAAACTCGCAAGCTCATCAATCAGAGGGCTGCTTTTTTTTTTTTTTTTTTTTTTTTTTTTTTTTT
>NW_022983953.1:0-103206 GCF_010724455.1 Aspergillus lentulus | reverse complement strand
TTTTTTTTTTTTTTTTTTTGATTGATTTTCAATCCCCCATATGTCTCTACCATTTTCTATGCTTGAAGCCGCTTACGAGGCGTCATTTACTATCTATCCCTCAGCAGCTTCATCATTAATTTTTTCAGCAATGATGTTTAAAACGAAACTCACAGAGCGACAGGATCAGGATGGTTGAAATCCTACCGGGATCAAGTAGACAGGCCTCAACGCAAAGGACGACAATAATAATCACATTGACGCATGCTTAACACAGGAACAACGCACTCGTGATAGAACAACTGATGCCGACAGCTTAAGACAAATCCAGAACCACTCTTCCTTGAATTTTACCCTCGCCCATTTCCTGGAAAACACTCGTCAAGTTCTCCAATTTCTCTGTGCGGACGTGAGCCTTGAGGACACCCCGTGCTGCAAATTCTAAAGTCTCGATAGCTTCGGTTCGGTTTCCCACGGCCGAGCCAGTGATCGTGATATGCTTGCCGATCATTATTCCCGGAGTTGCCGTTGCGATGGGTAGAGGAGTATGTTCGGGGACACCCACACACACAAGCGTGCCGTTAAAACGCAGCATGAGGAGAGCCTGGGCATATGCCGCATTCGAAGCGTTGCAGACAAGAGCGGCATGTGCACCCAGGCCATCGGTCAGCGACTGGACGTGAGCGACGATAGCCGTGCCGTTGTCGTCAGAGGGGAATTTGGTGATGTCCACAAAGTGGTCTGCGCCAGAGGCCTTGACTAGTTCTTCTTTGCTGCCATGGTCGATGCCGACCACGCGCAGACCCATTCCCCTACTGGCCAGTTGGACTGCCAAGTGTCCCAGTCCACCACCAGCGCCGGAGATGACGACCCACTGCCCTGGTCGGATGTGGCTTCTCTTAAGGGCAGCGTAGACTGTGACACCCGCACAGAGCATGGGGGCTGCCTCGTCCGAGGCAAGTCCGTCCGGGATCGGTGTGACATAGTTCGCTGGCCCCACGGTGTACTGTTGGAATGTGCCTGGGGTAAAGTACCCGGAAATCTTCTGCTTAAAGCAGAGTCCGTCGGAGCCCGCCTGGCACGGCTCTGCAAAAGCTCGTTTGTCAGTCCGAGACTGCCAGATGAAAGCTTTGGAATATCGGATGGCACATACGGCAATTTCCACAAGCACTCGAGATCCATTTGACACCAACTCTGTCCCCAATCTTCAAGCCGGATGATTCAGCTCCCGGGCCGAGCTTGACGACTTTGCCTACTCCTTCATGCCCACCAATTTGCCCTGGCATCGTAGGATGTGGAAGCACCTTCCACTAGGAGACGTCAGGGCCCCACTTCAGGTGAAGGGTGGACATGACTTACGCTGTTTGTCATGACACCATAGTCGGAATGACAAACACCCGAGTGTGTTCTATTGTCTTTGTCAGTCCAAAGGAAACAACACGGGTTTTAGCATAGAAGAATAACACAGCGCTTCCTTTCAACGGAAAAATATTCCGAGCACGAGACATACAAATTGATGAGGACTTCACCAGCACCAGGTTCCGGAACGTCAATCTCCTCAATCTTGGTTGACACGGTGCCAGGCTGGTCATAGACAGCCGCCTTTTGCTTCTTTGGAATCTCTGGGCCGGCCATATCGACAATATGAGCTTATCTGGTGCTATTCTGGTGATATACGAGCAGTGTTGACGGAAATGCGAAAGAAGAGACAAGTCGCGAAGAAGTGTAGGTGGCAATCCGAGTGGTTCAAACACTCCCACCGTCCCACGATCTTCGGACCCCTCTTTATCTACTCCACCTCTATTTTGATCTTCATTGCCAAGTCCGTGCTATCTGCAATGGTCGAATATTACGTTACTCCTGAACGAAAAGGAGGAGCGGGGAGAGTTATAGCCGGCAATTGGGCACAACCATACAACCGACTCTTCCGCAGCAAGGTGTGCAGGCCTAGGCCTTTCAGGATGCGACAGAGCTTGAAAGACGTATGCTGGGTATACTGCATGAGCTTGCGCAAGGCACTCAAAGTCTAGGCAATAACCGAATCGGCACTCGACGTCTTTCAGCGTCCAATCAGAAGAGTATAAAAGACGGATCATGAGGGGTATGGCTTGCTCCAGACTGCCAGAGTCGCATGCCGGTATGAGAAACGACGATAACAACCAAGGGTCAAGCGGGAAGTCGACCTCGGTTGTACCTCAGCGGCAGCTTATTTTGGAAGATGCACGAGTATAAGTGTGGTATGATGCCTGGTTCGTCTTTGTGCAAGGCGCGTGATGGGAGCGAAGGAAGGAAGAATCAATGAGGGGTCGAGAATGTCGCAAGCCGAAGCGGGGTTCGTACAGGGTACTTTCCCTGTCTCAGGCAGGATCTATGGTCGAGCAAAACCTTTTCAAAAAAGCTCAAGGTATGAATGGGACTCGGCGAGGGCGGGAGTATATATCTTCCATCCAAATTGCTCAAAAGGTACTCACCTGATTTTCGTTCATCCATAGTCAACGGTGGAACCAAGTGGTACGCTCGGCATAATGGTCGCCGATCGTGTTATTTCAGGGAAATCAACAAAGTACAGATCTCGATGACGACCTACAAGATACCTCATTTATGTCGTATTCTTACACCAAATCCTTGTTGCTTATGCATTGTGATACTTTGTAACAGCTGAAGCGCCCTACCCCGCATTCAGACCATCCCAAATACAGCCCAGGTGGACGAGTCGCGGATCTCTGCGAAGGCCACTGCAGAGGAGCATCAAGAACGACGCAATGCCTACTCCAATTGTCGACTCTCACATCCATCTATTCCCGGAGTCGCATCTCCCAACCTTGGCATGGCATGGTCCGAACAACCCGCTTGGATCGCAGCACTCTGTCGACGAATATCGAGCAGCAACAGCAGCAGTACCTACATCTCCACACGCAGCACATGACGCATACCTGCGCGGCTTCATCTTTCTCGAGACAGACCGCATCTCATCGGTTGAAGAATCAGGTGCTGGCTGGTCGCACGCTCTGGATGAAGTGTCTCTGCTGACTCGCGTTGCTTTGGGAAAACCAATCTCGGGTGAGGGACATAGGGATGTCGATAGACATCTATGCTTAGGGATTGTTCCCTGGGCTCCCGTACCGGGGGGCCCCGCCGCACTCGAAAAGTATCTTTTCTTAGTCAAGGAGAGGACGCAGACGGAGGAGGTTTGGAGGAAAGTATGCGGAGTGCGGTACCTCGTTCAAGATAAACCGTCGGGTGTCATGCTCAGTCAGGGGTTCCTTGACGGACTCAAGTATCTCGGTAGCAGAAGGCTGACCTTTGACCTTGGGGTAGACGCGCGGCAAGGCGGTCTTTGGCAACTGAAAGAAGCGGTCGAGATGATGAAGAGAATTTACGAGGATGTGGATGATGGAGGCGCTGCAGTGACACTGGTGATTAGTATGTTGCGTTCAAGCCGATAACTGATTGACATGCAAGATGAACTGACCGAGGCACCATGCAAGACCATCTCTGTAAACCGAATCTTCGGCTGCCTTATTCGACTCGTGAGTCTATAACTTCTCACCCCGAATTTCTCGAATGGAAGGCTCTGGTCAGCGCCATGGCTCAATATCCTACAACTTACATGAAGCTCTCCGGTGGCTTCTCAGAATTACCTCCGCTTGGCTCGACACCTGATCCAGACATCGCGTTCCTAGTTAATAGACTACAGCCATGGACGGACGTTGTTTTCGAGGTATTCGGCCCAGAGCGGATCATGTTTGGATCGGACTGGCCTGTTTGCAATATAGGTGGAGGAGGCAATGATGTCTCCTGGAATCGCTGGAAGAGTGTTGTAGAGAATGTCCTTGAGAGACGAGGGTTGACTGACGAACAGAAGAAGGGGTTCTGGGGAGAGGTTGCAGCCAAAGCGTACGGTATCAAGATGTGAATATGCAATCTGTGGCAATTATTATATACATATGTACGCCCTTATCATCATAGTCATGTAGAACACGCTCGTCAGCATGACCATCGTCACAGAGAAACTTCAGTATGATCACTGCAGGTTCACGAACAATCCTCCATCCACAAGCAGCTGTGCGCCAGTCTGTGCATTTGTTAGTAGCCATTCCCTCAAAGCCACAGCCACAAAAATAGATCAGCACTCACCACATAGCCACTCAACTCATCACAGGCCAGGAACACAGCTGGGCCAGCCAGATCAGGAGGCTGACCCAACCGTCCCAATGGAATCCTCCCCTCCATGTACGTCCTCTTCACTGGATCACTCATGTCCTTATCGTTCAACTGGGTCCGGATAGTTCCAGGGAGTAAGGCGTTGCATCGGATTCCGTACTTCCCTAGCGCTACAGCAGTCGATTGCATCAGACTGAGCACTCCAGCTTTGGTAGGGGTATAGTGTGTCTGCTGTCCGCCTCCGACAAGCGCGGAGATGGAGCTGATCCCAATAATCGAGCCACCAGGTGGCGATTGGGCTAGGGCCATCTGCCGTGCTGCCGCTTGAGTTGCGTAGAAGGCTCCGCAGAGATTCGTGTTCACCGTGTGCCCGACAAGTGGAGGGTCAACCCTGCAAGGCCGGACAGTAAGTAGCTGTACAGCGGCTTGAATTTCTGTAACGCGGCTTGACTTACTCCAGGAAGTCCTCAAATTTGCACACTCCCGCATTGCTCACGAAAACATCTAGCCGTCCGAAAGCCTCGACTGTCTTCGCGACAAAGTCCCGGCCCGTCTCGGGCTGTGAGACGTCTCCAGGTACTGTGATGAATCGGCCCCCCTCACTTCCTGTAATCTCAGCAACATCTTTCCGCATGGCCTCCAGCAGCGGCTTTTCATCTGGGCGTCCGAAATGGTTAACTGCTACCTTTGCGCCATGACGCAGGTACTCGAGAGCAATCGCCTGGCGAATGAGTTAGTCGAGTCGCAATTTCTAGGAATAAGAATCCATACCCTACCAATACCCGTCAATCCGCCCGTAATGGCCGCAACCTTTCCGACTAACAGCTGAGGAAGAGGCATCGCGACACGATCTGTTTTATGATCGACGTGTGTCCTACCACACTTCAAAGTTACAACTCAAACGACGCAATTGGAGGAGGAACTAATGGGCAGCTAGCAGCACACAAGGATATAATGGTTGATCTTCGGTTTGATCGTGATCTTTTTCCTCACATGAGGGCTGCTGGGCCTTGGGACCCCGCCGAGGGGTTGGTGATAAGAGAGTGATAGCGGTAATTGTGGGGTTTTGTTCGGGCTTCGTGCTATTGATACCCCGATCAATCCATCCCACTTCCCCACACTGCTCCATACATACGCGTAGCCTCGGAGGAAACGCCGACTCGAACAAGAAGTGTCCCTATGTGCGGAAGTAGAGAGGTAGAAGAGAGGTATTCCGTACTGGTGCTGCACGACTTCTAATGTGGCCTAGTATTCCTTGACAATAGGTCGCTCTTTAACAAAATAGGGCTATTGGTTTTATTGTGAAATAGATGGGTAATCAGTCTGAGATATAGTACCGAGTGTACTAGAAATTGACAGAATTCCGGTCATTCAGTCTATCAAGTAAATCAATGCGATTAATCCATATATACAATTCATGAATAAAAAGGATGCAGTAAATGGTTGAATAGAAGAATCTTCGTCAAGAACCTGAGATCCAAGCGGATATCCAGACAAAAGAGCCAATCTAGTGAGCAGCGCCATTGGTCAACTTTTCGTCCTCGACGGGCAATGTGAGGCTCTTCTGAGGGGCCGGTGTAAGGATAGTGGCAGCAGGAATCAGCGGCGCCGCAGGGTTCAGTTCCAAACCGAAACCTGGCTTATCCAGGATTGAAACATCGAGGTAACCCTGAGTTGGGATGGGTTCGTTCACGAAGAGGTTGCCAAACACTGGCTCAACGGTCATTCCGTCGGGAGAGTTTGCCAGGTATTCCTGGAAAGGTGAGTTGGTCTGAGAAACAACAAAATGATACGAGTACGGGCCCGATGCGTGAGGCACAACAGGGATATCGTATGCTGCAGCCATCGCCGAGATCTTGAGCAGTTCTGTCATGCCACCGACCCACATCACATCGGGCTGGAGGATGTCAAGGTTGCGACCCTCAACAAGTTTCCGGAAACCATATCGAGAGTATTCGTGCTCGCCCGTAGTGAACTTGACTGTGGGGTGGGCCCGCTTGAGAAGGGCATGGCCATCAAAGTCATCGGGACTGAGACACTCCTCCCACCAATCGATATTGATTCCTTCCGCTTCACACCGCTTGACGAGCTCAATGGTGTATGGAACATTCAAGGACATGTAGCAGTCCACGCGCAGGGGAAAATCAGAGCCGACGCTCTCACGCTGCTTGCGGAGGTACTCTACGTTCTTGAGCAATCCTTCCGTACCCTCATCGGGCCCATGAGGCAGGGCCACCTTTGCGCCAATAAAACCGGCTGCCTTGGCTGCTGCAGGTTGAGGACCGGTGCAGTAGAAGTGCAATCGCGTACGGGTAGCACCGCCGATGAGCTTGTAAACCGGCTCGTTGCGAATCTTGCCCAAGAGATCCCAGAGGGCCAGATCAATGACGGAGATAACGGCGACCGGAAGACCCTTTCTACCGTAGAACATAGAGGCTCGGTACATTCTCTCGAACAGATCGTTTGTGTCACGAGGGTCTATTGTTTAGACATCAGGTCAGCTTCTTCCATTGTCTGCTAGTTGAACAGCCGTTCTGAGCCGGAAACAGAGTAACTTACCAGCGCCGACCAGGAAACGTTCGAAGTGCTGATGCACCAGCCAGCAGGCTGGAGGGCCACCGAATCCAGTGGCGAAACCCTTGGTACCATCGGTAGCTTCGATTTCAACGCAGAAAGATCCCAAGACGTTGATACCCCACGATGTCCGGGAACCGCGATACTGCGCCCATTTTGTCATGGGAGTAGAGATGTCACTGTCGACCAACCAGTGGCCACCTTTGACCTAAGTCATGATGAGGAGGTACATTTAGCCAACTCATTTCGCCCCAGGTATCGCGCTTTCTCCAATCGGAAAAGCTAGAAGTGCGCAAAATGGCAGTGTTCGAAGGTATACTAACATTGTGATAATCTCCACCCGATCCAACTCCATCGATGATGAAAGTTCGGACTTCTTTAATGTGGGGGAAGGCCGATTTGAGAGTCATGGTGTGCTGAGGTGAAGTTGGACAAGCTGCGACCGGGAAAAAAAAAAGAAGAGAAGAGAGGAGCTAGGGACTCAATAATCTAGCATGATGATAAGTGGAAATCGGGTCATATTTGAAAGCGACCATCCCGACAATGCGTCGAGGGAGTCATGACCATATGCTTACCTCGGGGCATTGCTTGCCCGAGACCAACACGAGTGATTGGCCAGTGACCTACCCAGTGTACCTTACCGTACTAGGTCCATAGGTAAGGTATCGGCCGGAAAGAGGGAGAGACACTGACTTTCGCAATGGAGCCGCCTTATTATTATTGCCATTCTGCTTCAGTGCGAAATTGAAGGTACCTTTGCTATTCCGAGATAGTCTAGGTGCAAGTAATCTATGGGTACTCTGACCTCTGCCATTATGATTAATCCAGGCCAGCTCTCACCGCCGTCACACGGTCTCGTGGTCATGTTTATTTGTGGGGATTTTAGTTATTTTTGCGGGGTGAAAGGGTGTTGCCTCAGGCACTGCCGAGGGCGATTTTATTGGTCTCTCGTGATTGTTCCGATGGCCTTCCCCAAGCAGGATCCTTTGATTCTTTCCTCATTTCCCTCCTTTCTCTGTTCTCGATATCGGCAGTCTGTCTCGGTCTCTGTCCGTTGATCATCATTGATACCCGGATCAACTTGCTTTTTCGGCTGGACCCATTACCCTGCATCCCCCGTCTTGTTGCATTGCGGCCGATGATCATGCCTTCTTGCTGCTGATAGTACTGCTCTTGCTTATGGAAGCTTTCCATAACCCCGAAACTCGCTAGAACACAATGCCGAACCCTGCTATAGCTTCTGTTCAGCAGACTCCACCACCACCAGCACAGCTTGCAGGCGATCAGAATAAGGAAGAAAGTGCTGATGAGTCGTGGTCTGCTGGCGATAGTGATAATGATCGCGTCGCGCCAAATGATTCAAGTGCAGGCCGCAGTTTGAAACGGAAACGGCCGCTCACTGTGTCGTATGTTACTTCCCTTTCTTTCTCCAGTTTCATCAAATCGATGGCGTCTTCAGAAATGTTATGCAACTGGTGATTAACACATCCCAACTCGGGTTATAGATGCGAACTCTGCAAACAGCGTAAAGTCAAATGTGGTGAGTATCTGCTGCCCCGGGGTTTGGTCTTTTGGGTATGTGACTCACAGTTGTAGACCGGGCCCAACCAAGTTGTGGATGGTGCGCTCGCAATGGCCAGCTATGCGAGTACAAGGAACGAAAGAAGCCTGGTCTTCGGGCTGGATACGGAAAAGAATTGGAGCAGCGGCTTGGTATGCTCATGAGCTCTCTCTCTTCAACCTATACTCGTCGCTAATAAGGACAGATCGGCTGGAGCAGGTCATCCAGACGCAAGCCCGGCTCATCGAGACTCATATCATTCAAAGCCAGCATCGCATGAGTATGAGTCACGACCTCTCACAAGCTGGGCCACATTCGTATAGTTCTCCGTCGGAACCTTCTGCGGCTCATGGACCAAGCCCTCGTAACCCAGTGTATTTCCAAGAGACATCGACTGCGCCTTTATCAGCTCGCCACAATGATGTCTCAATCACAAGCCCTTCAGATACTTCGGTTAGGAACGCGATGCAGAGCCATGTCCCGAATGGCATCTCTTCAGCGGGCCCACTCTCCTCAATGTCGGGCAGTAATCCGCATAACGACTATACGGGGAATGAGTCTTCCTTGAAGGTACCAGTCAACCTGTATTCTAATCAAGAACACTCTCTGGCTGATCCAGAACTCGATCTGCCGCCGTATGACCTCTTGTACGCACTGGTGGACTTGTACTTCGAACATATCAATACCTGGTGTCCTATTCTTCACCGGAGGACAACTCTGGACACTTTCTTCGGACCTTCTCCTCTCGAAGAAGCCGACCGTATGGTTCTCTATGCCATAGTCGCGACGACTCTGCGCTTCTCGAGTGACCCTCGCCTGAATGAGCAAAACCGCAAGCGGTACCATGACTCTTCGAAACAGAAGGTCATCTTGTACGGCCTTGAAAACTCGTCGGTGAAAGCACTCCAGGCGTTGGTGATATTAGCACTGGACCTGGTGGGATCGTCTAATGGTCCGCCGGGCTGGAAATTGCTTGCTCTTATCACACGGTCGGTTGTCCAGCTGGGATTAGCTGTTGAGTCCAAGTCGTCTCTCATCGCCCCTGTTTATCCGTCCATCTACACCTTAAGAGCCGTCACTCTACCGGAGCCCAGTTCCTGGATTGAGGATGAAAGCAGGCGCAGACTGTTCTGGATGGTATACCTTTTAGATCGATATTCCACCATTGCTACGGCCTTCGACTTTGCTTTGGATGACAAGGACATTGACCGCAAATTACCATGCAAGGACGAATACTTCACTAAAAACGAGCCGGTAGAGACGAGATGGTTCCAACACACGAGTGAACGTCCTGATTATCTGAGTCGAGCAGAGAATGTTGGTTCGTTCGGTTTGTATGTGGAGATCCTTGGGATCTTTTCACGCATACATCTTTTCTTGAAGAGACCAGTGGATATTGGATCTCTATCCGATGTTGAGGGATGGCAAGCAACGTATCGCAAGTTGGACAATGAGCTGACCTCTTGGGAGTTTAACCTACCCTCTGAATATGCGTATGAGAACTCCTCGCGACTGTTCAATGGATCGAAGCACAGCAAAAGTCTGCACTGTGACTGGGTGCAACTTCATTCCACATTTCAAACGTAAGAAATCTTGTTCATCATCCTATTGCCTCATCCTGAGTATTAATACCGGAGCCAGAGCTGTGATCCGCCTCCATTCATCCGCCGCCTATCCGACCACGAGGTCTCCAATCTTTACACCATCGTATAGTGCCAGCCAACGCTGCTTGCTAGCTGTTGATAATATCCTTTCCGTGACCCGTTTCGTCGTGGACAACAATATGCTCGATAAATTCGGGCCCCCCTTTGCCTTCACTCTGTGGGTCTGTGCTCGCCTGTTGCTCGTACATGGCTCGACCATCGCTCACACCGTGAGCCCCGACATAATATTCTTCGTCGACGCGCTTGCCCAGATGGGCAAATACTGGAAGGTCGCAGAACGCTATAGTACCATCTTGCAGCGTGTTCTTGACGAGTACGGCGAATATCAGCAATCTGGAGCGACAGATGGCGATCGATCTACACCATCCAGTGTAAAAATTCTCGCGGACATGCGTCGCTGCGCGTTTGATCTGGACTTCCTCATCTCGCGACAGCCGCGCTCATCCCCAGCGGGTAGCCAACTAACAGCGCCAACAATGCCCATGCCGTCACGAAATCTAGCACCAAATGAGCTTGAGTATCTCGACGTTTTTGGCTTCTTCAATGTGCCCCGTGTTCCTCCCACACGAGCTCCAGACATGACGAATCTGGATATGAACGAGTCTGTCAACAATCCGATGTCAATACATGGCCTCACCGGAAATGGTCCCAACGGTCCCACAAACTCTACCGTTGACAATACACATAGCAGTACCAATGAATTCAACATCACTAATTATCTGATTCCGACCCCTGAGACTGACTGGCTTTTTCGACCTGGCGGGTAGAATTTGATCAAAGAGTCAGTCCTCATGATCCGGTTTCTGTTGAAGTGCTGAACGGAAGTGTCTCGACTACGTGGCTTATCAACGACACTCTGTAGCTTCAACGACCACAGACAGAGATGAAGCCTTTAGCACCCTTTCTAGAAGGGGTTGAACTTGGCAGAGTCAGATGATACTATCTGATTTGTGTCAGGAATAGCGGTGCGCAGCCGTGCCTAGGATACGGGGACAACCTCGGCTTTGAACTTCATCATGCCAGACGAAGGCAGGGCAGCTACAGATAATTGTGCGTGAACTCAAGTACCTTGTCAAATCTGGCCTGTTGTGGCCATGGGAGTATATGCCAGCCATAATGTCCGGTCTACCCCAGCAGGAACTGACACGAGAATATTGGTTCGATGCCATGACTGCGACCCAAAAGCTTCCGCTCTACACAGTCATAATGCTCCGGCTGCAGATCGGTCATGCAAGAGAATCAGCTTCGTCCCAGGAGAAGCACGTGTTCATTGTTTTGAACACATGTCCACGCTCACAACTTTGCCAGTCCCACCTCGCATCCCTTCTTCAGGGACCCTTTACTCTTTCATATGTACTAGGGCCTGAAGTGCGATATAGCGCTGGTACTATGTCTCGCTGTATAGGAGGATTTTCCCCAGCCAGCTACCAGGGAGCAGTAGTAAACCAAAGAAAAGTAGCACGGAATGGGTTTGTTTCATTAATCATGGTCACTGATTCGTTTTAACATGGTCACCTTCCTGTACACTCTCACTTGCACAATAGCCTTATCTCCACCCATCTTCGCGAATCCGCGGACACAGACTCAAAGGCATCGAGAATCGATTCAGAAAGGCCTCTGGGACATGCATTGGGAGGAACCAGCCTAGAATCCAACACTACAAGAAAGGGAGACGGACAAATTTGAAGTTAAAGGAGACAATCCGATGGATTAGCACGTGTCGCAAAGTAGAGTCAAACAACATAATAGTGAAACAAGGGGCTTGACAAGAAAGTCAAACTTTGCGCACACCTCAAGCAGAAGGCCTGCAACTCCTTGAGGGATACCTTAGAGCCGGCCCAAGAAACACTCAAAGCTCAAGTAAGTGGGCGAAGAGAATTGAAGCGAAATCAACATGCCGACTCGAGCGTCTTCGGCAGTAATGCATCAACCAAGGCAGATGGAATAATGTGCTGAGTACGAGGGTGGTTAGGTCTTAGACGCGTTCTTAGCATGGCGTGCCTCAGAGTCTGCTGGTTTGGATGGATAATATCCTTCGTCATCATTTTCATCGTCAGTGGGAACCTCAATGCGGACGAGAATCTCTTCAAGAAAGCCCTCAAGGAACGAAACCACGCCCGAACCCATTCCGACCGGCGACTCGTTGTCCCAGTTATCTATCCGGGTGAATGAGTGAACTAAGTCGTCCACGAGGCTTTCGATCTTAACCTGTACGTATTGGCGGGCACCCTTAATCTCAGCTAGTTTGTCTGGATTCTCGCCACTGTGTGCCATAGCCTGACGAGAAATCAGATCTACCTGCTCCCTACGACGACGCACAGCGGTCCTGAGGGCAGGAACAATGACATTGAGCAGAGGTGTAACCGTCTGAGGTTCAGGAGCTTTGGTTGGAACTGGCTCAGTCTCCTCAATATGGCGGCTGATATTCTTCGGGGCGAAACGACGGACGGACATTTCGGGACTGCCCCTGTCGCGCGGCGTGTCTATCTGTTGTTGCGGATGGGGGAATATATGAGACGGGGTCGGTGGAGGACGTGAATGCGAAGGTAAATGAGTATGAGGTTGAGATTGAGCTTCTGATGCAGTCGGCTTCAGCTCGGTGCGAGAAGGGGAGATTTGAGTTGGATCCTGCGAGGGATAGGGTGTTGCGTGGGCAGTTGGAGTCGGGACGACGCGTCCGTTTTTCGATGGACCCGAAGAGCTGCTGGGTGAGAGATCGAGTTGGAGAAACACAGAGTCCTGCGCTAAAGATTGTTGTAGGGCCTTGTTATACTCGCTTGTGCTAGGACTCTCCGTAGGTTGCCGGGCAACAGGCCTCTGAGAACGTGTGGGTGTTCGAGGTGGGCTGACTTCTGAAAATGGATGTTTGACAGGCGACGGTGGGAGCGGGACCTTTGTGGGAGATGCACTAGCTGCAATGAATGAGCTCCTTTTCTTTGGGGAGTCGGGTTGGGGACGGCTTGATTTCATGACCCCCTCGTGTGGCTTGTCTTGAAAATTCCAGGCTGTGGTATTGTGGTTCCTGGTATTTGTATCGGCTTCCTTCATCGGGTCCCTAGCAGTTGTGCGTCCTACAGGGCGCACAGTGCCAAAGTCCCAGAGGTCTTCATCATGTTCACGATCTTTGTCATCCGACGGGAGATCTTGTACGCAGTCCTCATCCACGCCGCCATTTTGAACGCCATTACGTATCTGCCATCCTTCATAGCGCTCGATCAACTCCGTCAGATAAGTCGTTCGTCTTGCTCGCTTGACAAATGGGTGCTCGAGTAACTCCTTGGCCGACGGCCTTTCCCTGGGGTCGCGCCGCAAACAGAGCTCAACAAAGTTCTTGAACGTTTTGCTGAAAGGTCCCTGAAGCGTGGGAGGAGGATTCTTAGGAATCAAGAACAAGACCTTCATCGGATGGATGTCGGAGTAAGGTGGTTCTCCCTGCGCCAACTCTATGGCGGTGATTCCAAGAGACCAAATGTCAGCTTTATAATCATACCCCGACTGTTTGATAACCTCTGGGGCCATCCAGAAAGGGGTCCCCACGAAGGTGTTCTTTTTTGTCATAGTTGCCGAGAGCTGGCTAGAAACACCAAAATCTGCGAGCTTCACCTGGCCGTTGGAAGTGAGAAGGATATTTGCAGCTGTCCAAATTGTCAGCTTCCCAATTGAGTCTCAAATGAAGATCGCAATGTACCTTTGACGTCGCGATGCAATTTCTTATCAGTATGCAGATAATCCAGGCCACGAAGCAACTCTCGCATGATTATCATGATATAGTCCTCCGGAATTGGCCCCGGGCGAAGAAGATCGCTGCAACTACCCCCCGAACAAAATTCCATGACGATCCACAGATGAGAACCTTTGAGGAAAGAGCCATGATACTTCGTAACATATGGAGAGTCGAGTTCGGACAAGATGGCAATTTCTTGGATAATATCTTCGACTTCGTCTTCAGCATTTTCAACATCAATGACCTTGATAGCGACAGAATTGCCGGTACGTTTATCGACCCTTAATTGCAAAAAGACGAACATAGTCAGCTAATTCGATAATTAGGTAGAAAATGGGGCACGGCAGCATACCCTTTGTAGACTCGTCCAAAGCTCCCACCACCTACGACAACATCAACGTTAGCAAAGCGGCCCCGATGAATGAAGTCCGATATACTAGGGACTGATACGCACCAATGCAGTTTTGCCTCATGTAAATGGTCTCAGGATCCACCATGCCCTCCATTTTTGCAGAACTATGAGCAGCCGATTACGAGAAGAATATAAGCTCTTGGTGAGACCCTGTAACAGATGACCAACGATCAGCCAGTTCACAAAGCAGGTGTCAATCAGTTGCCTGCCGAATGAGTTCGAGCGCAATGGAATAACAAGCGTCCGTATCAAGGGCTTCGATCACCACAAGAAGTCTGGGGTGATACATCATTCACCGAGAGTGAATTACATACCAATCGCCTCGAACAGGCTAGGTGCGTGATTTGCGAATCGAGGGGAGCAGCCGTGCCATCGGCGGAATCGTTAATATCAATCAAAGGAATTTTACTGTCAGCGAGGTTAGTAACCTGTCTGTCACTATCATGCCTGAGCACATTACTACACCGAGGATCTTCTGAATCTCAATGAGATCCGTTGTCCCTTCTGCGGATTCCAACCAGCTGCGTGCTTCGAGGGGACTATACAGGCACCGGCAAACAGGTCGAATGCCTTTAATCCTTGCTTCCCACTAGCCCTAGATTCAGGATATTGCGTAGGACAGTGAAGCTAAACCAGACTCTGAAGATGTCTTAGTTCTGGTTAAGTGACTGTGGGATTACCCTTGCGTCTCTGGCGGCAACAACAAGACAACAACAACAGAGAAACAGTCTGTTGATTGGAGCAGCGCGGGGTTCATTTTGCCAGGCGGTGAGGTCTATCTCAGCACTGGTCCTGGACAGATTAGTTAGGCGGTGAACTCATTTCAGCTCACAAGCATACAAAGGTGAATGGATAAGGCTGGATAAGACAGTTTAGACTACAAGGCAGGGCGCATTCATCATAAGATCAAGTTTCATTCCTATCAAGAGAATGGGTCGCACATCTATAGTGACATCAGCGTTAAAGATGCAGTCGTCAAAGTCACATGTCATGCAACATGTGTTCAGATAAGATCATGATCATAGCAGAATGGACAAATCCAGTCAGTATGGAGGAGAGATAATATGTTGTGATATGCCAACGTAGTAGCCAGTAGTAGAATGGACAAAGGCCCACTGTTTCTATCACCAGCTCAAATGCCAAATTCCCGTCGCAACGCCTCTAAAATGAGAGCTGTGGTATGTGATGGATCAATCTCGCGTCTATAGGTCTTCGAGATATCCTATCATGACCGTTCCGTTCTTGAGGCCTGCTTGCTCAATGCTCAAATCGAGTGAATCGATTAGATTGCGGCCCATTGAATTGAGCTCAAACTCAACTCCTGCCTTTTCCGGTAAGGGGGGGTCAGCTTTGAGCCATTCGTAAATCCTTCTGACAGAATCAACCAGAGCAAAGCGACGAATGACCCTTCCAGACGGATGGCGAAATTGGATACGTGTAGTAGTAGCAGGATCGGCTGGTGGCTCAGTATGTGGCCGGTCATCCGGAATGGTCCAGAACAGTGAAGATGCTTCTTCCACTGGCTCCTCGGCAAGATCGTCTTCACCCATAAGGACATCATCAGTAGGAGCGGCCTTGCCTTTGCCCTTGACGTCTTCAGTACTGCGGGTTAAATCGTCCGGATCCACCACTCTGTGAGTTTGTTCTACCCCGTCTCCCAAGCTATTTCTCATGGCCATCTCCAGCATTTCTTCCTCGGTCATCGTGTCGATGCTCTTCTCCTTCTTTTCGGGTTTTCGCTTCGCCACTGGATTTCGCACGTTATGCTTGAGACTGTAACGGTCGAGGAATTCATGAAGCTGCATGAGAAATTCCGCAGGTTTGACCACAGGCGGCCCGGACCAAACTTTCATTTGCTCACCCGTCCGGGGATCAACGATGGCTATATGGGGATAGTTCTCGGAGACATCACTCGCTTGAAAATAGTATTGCAGATAAGGCGTCGCACGTGAATCATCCTTGGAATACTGCAAAAAAATGAAATGTTCTTTGACAGTTTCCTTGACTCCGGGATCTTTCCACAAGTCTCTGTTCAATACTTGGCAGTCGAATATGGACTGGTCTTGTATGTTGACAAGCAGCCACTTCTCATTTTCACGACCCTCCTGCCGTGCGAGATCCCAAGGCAACCGTGACATGATGTCAAACGGGGGCCGGTACATCTCTGCTAGCATATTTTGTTTGCTAGAAGCTTCAGATGCTCCGCCTGTAGCCGCAGCAAGTCTTTCGCGATGCGAGCTTTCATCACCACCAGCCCAAATTTCTGCCGTGTCCCTTTGATTGAATATACCAGGTCGACCTAAGTGCAGATAACAAAGTTAGAAAGCTGCGGAAAGAGTATCGGTAGGGACAAAGGAGAATTTGTGGAGAAACTGACTGCTTCTTTGCTGGCGCGCACGTAACTGGCCCAAAATACTCGCTTGCATGTCACCGTCGTCGAAGTCCGCCTCCGGCCCCACGAGCGTTTCCGTCGTGCGTGCTATAGGAGCTCTGACACCATCAGAGCTATCTCTTCCGTCACGGTACATTTCTTCTTGTAAACGACGGGCCATAGCTTCATCATCCTCAAACGTCAACCCCTCTGGCTGCCGTGCTTGAGGCGCAGAGCGGGCTTCGTCGATGGCAATATCATCATCTGAATCAATGTGTACGACACCGGAGTTGTCCTCGTATCCAGTAGGGCGCGATGGACTAGGCCCAGTTGCTGATGGAACCGGTTCCTCAGTCAAAGGCGCACCTCCATTCTCAAAATAGAGTTGCATGGCCTGCTCAATATTGAAGTCGGCTAGCTGCAAATACTGAGTCGCCAGCGAAGGGTTCGAGCCGGTGATCTCTGTGAACTGAGCAACCACGTCGCTTTCCATGATGGAAGAGTGAAGCTGAAGATAGTAGAGGTAAGGAAGGGAAGAAGGGCGATGTGAGCGATTTCAGTCTCCAGCGCAGGCCAATGGGCGATGGTTCTCCGTTGAAGGTAAAGTGATGCAAACAGTTGCAAACCGTAGACTTCGAGATGAATGATGAGCACGGCTCGGATATGCGACGACGTCTCTTGGAATTACTTCAGAAGAAAATGAATATATGCAGTAGGCCTGATTCAGCGACAGGTATTTGAAAAAAGAAAGAAACGCTGATGTGATAGGAACTAGTTTGGAAGGAATGAAACTTCTAGTCTTAAGCATTGAGTACTTCCCCGTCTTCGATCATCCACTCAACAGTGACGCACTTGCCCGTGGCCGCGGGCGATCTGATTCTCCGTTGGCGTAAGATACCATACCGTTTTGTGTGTGAAGTCGGTATCAAGAATGGTAATTTCCGGTCAAGTTGCCGTCTAGTATGTAGCACGTGACGTTCGGCTACTATGCCTTTTCAAGGGCGCTTAGACGCGCGACGCGGTGTCGGTAGGAGACGCGTGAAAGATGTCGCGTAGAAAAGGAATCATGCCTCTTTTGGATGAAGCTCCCGACCCCAACCCTTCAAAGTGGAATGCATAGCTGCAGGCACATGGCAAGTGTATATCTATTGGAGGGCCCTTGCACTTACTTCATCAATTCTCTTTCAACCTAGCTCTTTCCGAAAATACAAGATATCATCGAGCGTACCTGGTAATGGCCGCCTCGGTCCTAGGCAAGCGCCAACGAGGTGCAATTGAGACAGAAGGTACGATAGGCAGATAGCCACCCAGTCTGCCTCAAGTTCATATACTGATAGTGTTGATATCAGCATCGACATTGCCGGTGCGTAGTTCCAGCAGGCGCCGTACGCAACCACCTCGCATCCTCCAGGAAGTGAACGAGCCTTCTGCATCGTCAACGCGCCAACTGCGATCACGAACAAGGAATAGCACATACTCGAATCAAGAAAATGATTCTAGCATCAAGGTCACGCTTGTCGAGACCGTCAAGACCAAGCATGTTGTACGGGTCACTAAGACCGCAGCCCCATCGAAGATCGGTCCCGAACCTCGGACTTCAGAAGTGGTCAATGGTAGGCTATAAGCGGATTTATGATGAGTTGGTACTGACGACAGCAGATGAAAATACAAAACCCGTCGAGTTCAAAACCCCTTCAAAGTCCAGATACCGAGACGCCCTCGAATCGCCGCCAGTCACCCCGAAGCACAGAGTGCAGGTGGGCGGCAAGTCGATGACTCCGCGCACACCTCGCCAGATATCGAGCCCATCATCTTCTCAAACTATTTATACGGCTGCTAGGCAGCTATTTGCGCGAGGGGCAACTTCCGGTCGATTGGTTGGACGGGACGCTGAGCGTGAAAAGCTGACCTCGTTTATCCAGGAACGCGTTACCTCAAGGAAGGGCGGTTGTCTGTATGTCAGCGGGCCCCCAGGTACTGGCAAGAGTGCTATGGTTCGAGAGGTATGCAACGGGCTGGGACTCGACACTGTTCAGGTAGCGCATGTCAATTGTGCTAGTATGCGAGGACCCCGAGACGTATACTCGAAGCTCATTGAGGAGTTCGGTGACGACGGTCAGGTTTTCAGGAAGAGCGACGCCGATAGGCTAAAAGCCATGTTCCTTCCTGACAGAAAACATGATGATCTGTTCTTGGTCACCTTGGACGAGATCGACCACCTGCTCACCGCGGATGCTGGAGTTCTACAGGCCTTATTTGAATGGTCTCTGAACAACAAATCGCGTCTGTTACTGATCGGGATCGCTAATGCGCTTGATCTGACCGATCGCTCATTGCCACAATTGAAGGCGAAGAACTTGAAGCCTTGCCTCCTACCTTTTCTACCTTACAATGCTAGCCAAATCGCGAACGTCATCACCAACCGCCTCCGGTCTTTGCTTCCTCCTGATCAAGATGTGGAACCGAATTTTGTGCCTTTTGTCCAGCCTGCCGCTATACAGCTGTGCGCAAAGAAAGTTGCATCCCAGACCGGTGACCTGCGAAAAGCGTTCGAACTTGTCAAATCTGCCATTGATCTAATTGAACAAGAGACGCTACAAAAGCTGGAGAAGCAGAGCTCGAGTGTCGATAGCGCCTCCAAAACCATCCTGGTTGAAAATAACAACCTCTCATCGCCGGCCAGAACTTCGATATCCAAGCACAACCCCACCACAACATATACTATTCTTACGGCACCACGCGCAAGCATCGGACATATAGCTCGCATCACTTCATCTGCCTTCGGACAAGGAACCGTCCAACGGCTCCAGGCGCTCAATCTACAACAAAAAGCGGCTCTCTGCTCTCTCCTTGCCCTGGACCGGAAACGGCGCGAGAGTGATATCCCTGGCACGCCGTCTAAAACCAAGATATCGGCGCCTACTATTAAACAGATCTTCGATACTTATTGCACGCTGTGTCGAACAGACAATATCCTCCATCCCCTGACGGCTACTGAATTCAAGGATGTCATCAGTAATTTGGAGACGTTAGGCCTCGTCGGCGAATTCCAGGGCCGAGGCAGAGGTGGAACGGTTTCTGGCGGCTCTGATATCAGACGCACTCCCTCAAAGTCGGGCTGTGGGCCGATGACTCCAAGGAAAGGAATGGATGAGCAAGGCCTTGTTTGCTTTGTTTCACGAAGGGAAATCGAGAGCCAGATTGCTGGCCCGGGAGAAGGCATTCTCAGAAGGTTACTCATGGGTGAAGGTCTGTAATCCTATCAGCTTCAGGCCCAGAGGCACTGAAGGACATATGCAATGTTGGAGATTTTTGAGCGTTGGTTTATTAGCATTCTGTATGGGCGTCTAGGATTGTTGGTTGGGTCTAAAAAACAAGCATAACTCGAGGACTTTGGGCTGGGCGCTCCTGTATTAGACACCAATATATGGTTACAACGAAAGAGCCGATAAAGATCATAATCTTACAAAGGTGACACTCCGCGGACTTCTACGAGTAGAGTATGCCCTGATGAAAAGAGAAATACTATATAACAAGATTCACAATCGCCCTCGATAAGTTCAACACGATTTGAAAAGTAGCTTCAAGGGAAAGAACAAAAGTAATAACGGAAGGAATGACGACAGAAGAGTCTCTGGATAGACACGATAAAGATACATGATGAAATGGGTATGTGTTAAGGGGCAAAAGGGCTGTATGCATGAATACAGAGAACAGTGGAAATGAAAACAGAGAATCAGAAAGCAATCCCATCGCCAGCTCGACTAACAAGACCTGCCGAAAGCTCGAGCGGTGATGTTCATATGATCTAACCTTAGTCTGCAGGGTAAACTCAAGCCTCGCTCGAATCTGATCATGACAGCGTTGACAGCATGAAGACATCGATGTCCTGAACGTCTAATCATCCATAGGTTTATCCTCCAAGGTTACACCCTTGGGTTCGCTTTCAGCAAGGCTGTTCCGCTTGCTGTCCAGTTCTGATTCCGCGCTTGCAACAGCGGGGAAGCTGGATCGGTTGCCGAGACCGGGTTTGCGGTTGAACATAGCACCAGAGCGTGGAATCGAGCTACGCTTTTCCGGCTCGCCTGGAGCTGTCACATAGCCGGGCGTGGGAGTAGGAGTCGGAGAGCCGTCAGAGTTACCTGCAGGCGGAGGACTAGATGATTCCGAGGAGGCATTCTCTCCGGCGGCGGCAGAGGCTGGGGAATCGCTGGATGTGCCATTAGTGGCGCTATCGTTGGTCTGGATGTTCACGTTTGTGAATTGCTCTCCTGTTGTGGGAGTTTCAGCGTTGGCCGGGACTTCCAAACTGCTCCTCGTGGCTGCTTTCCTTTCGGTCGGGCTGGTGACGTGGATTGGAAACCGTCCAGCCTCCGAAGCACCACTGGAGCGGTCTCGCCGATGCTTGCGGGGAGGAGCGGGGCTATTAGCACGACTGCGGTCTACGATAGCACGGTTCCTTGCCTCCATTGCAGCACGGCGATTGCTCTCATCTGTGCTAATGGCACGTGGGCGATTGGATGTTGAGCCTAATCCAAGCACGCTCGATTGACGTTTCAGCTCGCCGAAGATAGTATCCTTGTGAGCGAACAGGTCACGAATAAGACGGTAGTTGTGACGTTCATTCATCGTAAGGCTGTTCTCAATACGAGGGCGGAGGATGCAGGGAGCGAGTGTTTGCGCCAATGCGGAGATATATGCCTCGTCGGCAGATGTTAGGTCTATAAGTCGCGTGAAATGGGTCATGATGGCGTCAAGTGTAGCGATGTTGTTGAGACGAAGCTGACCAAGGGTGCTTTGCAGAACTTTGATCCGTCCGTCTTCCGTCGTTTCATGAGCGGTAGTTGAATAAATAGTCTTGACAATCTCATATACTTGCGAAGAAACAAGGGAATCTAGTAAGAAATTAGGTCGATGAACTAGAACACCTCCACCATTTCTTGATACGGACCTGGTAGTTCAAGAAGGTACAATTTCAACACGCTCGCGACAATGGGTATATCGTATTTCCGAAGGATTTCGTTGTAATCCGCTTTGCTGTTATTCAATGCATTGCGAAGATGATGCGTTGCGGCCAAAGGAACATCATATAGCCAGATCGCACGGCGTGCCTCATCACCTTCGAGTTCGGGATAATCTGAGAAGATTGGTTAGCTCAAATGCACTTGGGTAGGAAAAAGGGATACCGTTGGCCTACGATTGTCCAAGTATGTCAGTAGAGTCGTCACAAGAATTGGAACTCTCTTCCGATCAGCTCGAGCTCTAGCCTCAAGATCGACCCCGAAATTTTGTTCTGCAAGAGTGAGAAACCG
Organism: Aspergillus lentulus; assembly: GCF_010724455.1. The sequence continues at coordinate 81,445 of NW_022983953.1, read as the reverse complement.
TAGTGCACATGATATAAGCCTATCGGGATGTAACAATACCTTCGACGGATCCGTAATAATTCTCATAGGCTTGGACCCGCGGCACAAAACCGCCTGTACGATAATTTTCCAGCAGATAGCGTAGATCTCCCAACGGCTGAATTGTCTCTTGATAGAGCATCATGTGATCGACGGTGCTTTGCAAGTTTGGAATGACGTTGCTGATGGCACCCGAGAAGTCGAGAACAACCGCCTTGATCGCTTTGAGACGATCCAGCTCACACTGCTCCATGAAGCGGAGATTCTCCACAATTTCTTCTTCGAGCTTACATCTGATCTGATCAAGTTTCCGCACAGCGGCTCTGTACCGTTCATCGGCTTCGCGCGCTTCCCTTCGTAGCTTATCAGCTGGAGTCTCGTTCGGGTGTGGGTTGTTGAGAGGATTCCAGCCCGCGAGCATCTCTGATACGGAAGCAATCGGTGATTCACTGCCGTCTTCACTGGACGCAATCGACGTCACGCGCATCAAAGGCTTCTTTTTCTCGGGAATTCCGGTGATTTGAAACACTTTTGGGCGCCACTGATAGTTCATCTTGGAGCTGTTGGCGAAAGTGCTGCCTATATTGCCCACCAGGCGCAGAAATCCATTATCGACAAGATCCTGACCAATTCTCTCGGCATAGCTGACGCTGGTTCCATTCATGTACTTTTGAATATACTCCACGATATCAGCACCGTTGGATGTATTCTGATAAGTCCCAATGATAGGCACTTTGACCTCCCCAACCTTGATATTATCAAGCATGTGTATCAGGAGCTTCTTGAGGTCCTCGGGGGCATAGACTCGATCTCCCAGCTCGATCGGCTCCTCCTCCTCTGCTTGTTCTTCCGGCAGAACAATCTTGGGTGTCGCCTTGGCCTTGGGACTAGTCTCAGGATCCTGGAAAGCCAACTTGTTTTCTTCTTCCAGATCCTCTACCACCCGGCACTTGTTGAAGTAGTGGCTCCGTAGCTTCTTGGTAAGTTCCACCTGCTTGGTATGCTCCTTAATACGGGTCTGAAGATCATCATGGGAGTTTTGAATTCGAGCCTCGTGCTGGTCACACCATCGTCTGAAGGGGGAAACGACGAGTTCACGGATGTTCGACGCGATCTTCTGATGGTTTTTGGAGGCCTCGATCATTTCCGAGCGAACACCTTCATACGCCTGAGAACGCACACGATTAGCAAGTGAGTCTCCCCGGAAAGGGCGAAGAACAACCTACCTTTCTCACGCTAGCCCCATCGTCTTTCGCAAACCCTGTTGTCATGCGATCCACGTTGGGCGCGATCTCCCCGAGCTTGAGACCATACTGCTCCTCCGCATCCGCTCGCAAGCTCGCAATAGTGAGAATCTGCCTGTTTTCGACGACACCCTGTTGGAGTTTCCCATACAGCACCCCAAGACCGGTAGCGTAGTCCGGTGTCCAGAATGAATCCGCGAAACCAGGCATTTTTTCGTTCCCAAGGTATCCACTGCAGCACTGGCCCGGGTAGCTTGTGGAATTATTCTCAACCGAGATTAGAGTGACTGCCGCGCGGGGTATCTCGAGGTAGACGGAAGGCCGAAGGAAAGAATGACTTGTGCCGCGCCTGAAACTTCACACAACCACACGCTGAGATACTCCCGACAGCCTCGAGAGCAGAAGGACTAATCAAAATGCGAAAGTGGTAATGAGTGACCAAACTCTTCCGAACCGCTTCTTTTTATCGCACTTGCAAATCCCAGGGCAGAACAAATCGGCTGCGAGCAGGCATGGGCTTGAGGAGAATGTATATGAGGGCGCCTAACGATCGACCAGAGCGGGCGTTTAGCGGGAGTAAGAGCTAGACGAAAGCGAAAAAGAACGTTGCCAACGAAATTGAAGTTAAAGAAAGTTCAATTGTACAACCCGTCCACTGAACGCGACGACAACAGCAACATGGAGTGAACAACAATACAGAGATTAATGAGTTTGTCTCGCTGGCCGAGATCCTGAAAAGAGTCTGGGTTGGCCGTTTGGACTGCCGCCATGTAATTAAGCTACGGTAAAATTACGCGGTTTTGGACTCCAGCCGCCACGTTGTTTTCTCCTGCTCCAACCTCTGGACCTTAGCTGAAGTCTCTATTTTTGGGTATGTTAGAGAGGTAGGTTGGCTTGGCAGGTCGAAAGAGTCGAAAGATTACAACACTTAACATCGCGGGAGAATACTTGTGGCTGATATGATACAAGTCTTACAGTACGCGGTAATAGTCACTGACCTTAGCGGTTTCCTTCTGAGTAAAGCCATTACGACGCTTTATTGCCTTAGGCAGACGGATTGTCCGTCCTAACAATGCTCAACCGGTAGTCGTGGAATACAGCTTGCTGTGACATGGATTGGACAACATATCTAGATTTGCATGATTCAACAAAGTAATAATTCCTTGATGATTGGATTGATCTGCAATATCGGATTTAATATCCCGATACACAATCATGGATTGAGGCTGTCAAAGCCGAGATAAGAGTGACATCATGAATGTACAGAAGCAGAAATGAAAAATAAAACCACCGCAAGAACGTCACGCGTGTCTCAGAGAAGAGAGCTTCTATGAACTACACATCGTCTCTAGCAGAAGGTTTTATAAACCTTCTTCCATACAGGCCAAGCGGCCTGTTCAGCACGTTCCTCCTCAATCAGATGCTGGATATCCAACTCCCGACGACCAGTGTGCAAGTCCATGTCTTTAGCACGCAGGAAGGGCGTCTTGTAATAGATCTTGTAGGCGATGTAGAAAACAAGAACAACAGGCGCGGCCAGGTAGACGGAAAACCAGGCCTCAACCAGCGCGCCTGAAGTCATTTCGCTGTAACCAATAGGTGCAAAGCCGACCCAGAACTGGGCAACCAGCACAAGACAATTGAAGATAAACCCGATCCAGGAGCCGACAAGACCCGCCTGAGATTGGAAAGCGAGCTCGTTCAAGCTGTGGCCCTGCACCTTCCAGGCTTTACGGAAGCGGATGTGGGCGAAACAAACAGAGCCCCAGGTGAAGATGGACGAAAGACCCGAGATAGCCATCATCCACATGAACGCTTCACCCTGCTTGCTAGATGCGGCAAGGAATCCGAGCAAGCCCAAGGCCGATGCGACAAGAATGGCAAAAAGAGGACGTCCCTTACGATCGATGTATGCGAGGAATTGAGGTGCTTGCCTCTGCTCGGCCAGAGCCGCGAGGGTACGCGAGGAGCCGTAAACCGAGGAGTTACCAACGGACAAGACAGCAATCATGATGACGACGTTCATAACGGAGTCAAGACCCGAAATTCCGGCATTCTTGATCGCAATGACGAACGGGGAAGCTTTGGCATCCGCGCTCGACTCGCCCAAAAGCCGTTTGTCGTCGAACGGAACGAGCAGGCCAACCAGAGTGAGCGAGACGATGTAGAACAGACAGATACGCCAGAAAACCTGCTTGACGGCAGTTGGAAGGGACTTGCGAGGATTCGCAGTCTCAGCCGCAGCGAGACCGACCAGCTCAGTACCAGCGAACGCAAATGCAGCGTTGACGAAGACGCTGCAGAGACCTTTGAAACCATTGTTGAAAGCACCCGGCGAGTGCCAGTACTTTCCACCGATATAGCCACCCTTGGGGCCTCCACCGCAGTTCAGAATAATACCAAGTATACTATTTTTTTGTCAGTCGGGCGCAGCTCGAAAGGGATGTTGCGAGATTACTCACATGAAACCAATAACCGCGATGACCTTGACAAGCGAGAAGACAAATTCGGCTTCACCATAACCCTTGACACCGAACAGGTTGATTGACACGATGACAGCCCAGAATATGGCGACCCAAGCGGCATTCGAGATGCTCGACTCCCAGTAATCAACTGTGATAGACGCAGCGACAATTTCCAGGGGCAAGACGATCAGCCATTGGAGAGCATAGTTCCAGCCCATAGCGAAACCCCAAGCAGGATCGATAAAACGGGTTGAGTAGTGCGCGAAAGAACCAGCGACGGGAAACAGCACGGCCATTTCACCCAGCGCATGCACAGTGCAGTAAAGCATGCAACCGATCAAGGCATAAGCGATCAGCACAGACGCCGGACCACCGGTGGATAAAACCTTTCCAGAACCGACGAAGAGACCAGTACCTGAGTGAAAAGACTAGATTAGCAAGGATCATCAAAGCAATGTGCGGGATTTCGAGCGCCAGTCCATACCAATGGAACCACCAATGGCAATCATCTGCAGATGACGATTCTTCAGACTGCGTTGCAGAGGAGAGCTTGCGGTCTTCTGCGCAGCCTGTTCGAGGTCAAAGGTCCCGCCATTCGATCCAGAGGTGTGCGCCGTAACATGCGCGTTAGGGTCCCTCTTGAAGCTGTCCCATATCCGCTGACTCATGCTTCCTTTGGTAGTCTCTGTTTCACCATAGATTGGGGGAGGGTCGGACACCATAGGCTCCGCCTTAGGTTCAATAGAATCTTTCTCCATGATTGTGTAGTTGTTAATGAAGCGAAGATAAATGTGACATGAAGGGGTAAGATAAGTGAAAAGGAGTGAGGTGAGTAGATTGATACAAGATGGAGACTAGGAGTGTACTGTCTAGCGTTCAATGCAGACAGACTATTTAGTCTGAGTAAATGACGAGGGAGAGGCAGATGGGTCGGTATAAATAATTGGAAAAGAGGGCTGTCTATGGGATGATCACATTCTCACTAGGTTAGGTAGACTAGTCTCAAAGACAATAATCATTTTTGCCTCTTTAGTGTCAAGATACGAAGAACGCTTTTGCAGCAAAGGAAAGGTCCCCTCACCCCAGGCGCCACACAGATAGATAGATACCAAGAGTCAGGATATCTGTGGTTGGGCTTACTGGCCGACAGCTTACGCTTTGGCGTGCTGTTCCCTAGGACGGGGGAAGTTAAAAACAGTGAAATTGGCCGGGCCCGGGGTAGACTAGATCCAATTAGACTTTGCTTTAGTAGTTTATTATTCAATGATTTTGATTATTATTATTTACAATGACCCTCGATTTTTGCCATCCATCCTGGACAGGTTTGAAATTATTATTATTGCTCAGTGAACTCACTGAACTGACTGCGGGAATAATGACAGACCACGAGCCATTTCAACTCAAAACTAGACCAGCCGCGTCTTGCATCAAGCTAGTCAGATAATAATAATAATAATAATCATGATAATAATACATATTTCTTTCTAAATATCCTATCCTCAGGGTTAGAACGTTAGAATAACCCGTGACCTAACCAGAAACCATCTGTTATCATCCACCCTTCTGTATGATATCCAGAGCAGACCAACGCCATTTCAATCTGATGATTCCAGGGAAGTAGGGGAAATGGGGCGTAAAAAAGGGAGAGACCAGCATGATTGCATGTTTTCATGCACACAAGAAAGATAACATCGAATTAAATATAAGAGGATGCCAATGCAATACAACGTCCTCTGCCCAGGTAGCAGGTTGGGTTCAGCTTCCATGTATCTAGGATTCTAGATAGTCGCTTGATTTAACAGAGGTTCCACCTGGAGTTAGTGGCTGTACCGCACTACCGCTTCGGGTTAGAGAGTCTATGGGGCACTGGCCAGTGACCAGCAGTCTTGGAGTTGGGGTTGGGCAAGTTTCTTGGTATCATATATCCTGCGAGCCGCGACCGCGGACAACCTGAGACCCGAGCAGGTGCCTCTCCAGATTGGTGAGGATCCATCCAGTTGTGGAGTTGAAACCACCAACTTGCTAAGTTGCTCCAGAGACTCCATAACCACTTATCTATGCATAACCATAGATAGCCCGGAGCGTCTCTGCTATCTAACAGCTCTGTCACAAGGGCTCTTATCACGGCATTGGTAATGGACTGTTGTAACACTAATCTGGACGACTGAGTAGATATTCCGTTTGCAGAGATGACATTCCTATACCAAGGAAACCGCAGACCGCCAAGGATAAGAAAATACTACCTAAGTACTTCTTCGCTTATACAGGGCTCTACATGGCGAATGACTTCGGGGCGAATGGTCGATTGCCAACACAATAGGCTGTCTCGATTCTCTACCTTACTGTGCCATTCGCCGGGATGGTGGCGACATCGCTTGTGATTTGTGAACCATGAGTCCATGGTTAATGAGGGCGATAAGGCATGGATTCCTTGGCCTCCTGCCCTTCTGGAGGCTGGAGCAGAAAAGGAGGGGTGGGGCTCACCGGACAAGCCGTCGTCGCTTTGAGAGGATGAAACCCGCTAATCCTCATTAGGAATTAGTCTCCGCACCACTTCTTCCACGCGATATCCTCCAGTAACCAATCAAAAATTCCATTGGCAGCCCCATAGATAACACTTGCATAGGTATTATTCCTTACATTTGAAACCTACAGTAAGCTCATGATCCTGATATGCACGGAACCGCACGACCAAACACCACGCAGATAAGGGATTGTTTGTGTTTCGATGATTTATAGCACACTCAGGTGATGTCGCTACTTTCCTTCTGGAAGGTCGAGGGAAGAAGGCTGATAACTTGACAGTGCTTACTTCCCGAAAACCATATCCCCGATCATGTACCTGGTTGGCTGTTACCAAACTTACCATAACTACACAGGGCTTAGAGCCACAACGCTACACCTGAAGAGCTTCCTACTCGTCTGTCTCAACCGTGTTAGGGGATCTCCAGATGCACGGAAGCACAGTAATCCTTGAAGTGGTAGGGGCAGATGCCATCGTCCTCACCGGCGCTTGAGCTCTATGCCCAACCTGGCACATAATCAATGTGTTCTGATATTCAGTCGCCTTCCTCAAAAGTTCTGAAGGCGAGGGCTTCGACGCGTTTAATTCAGGTACGATCGAAAGTCCAGGAACGCCTGATTTGCAGGAATAGTGATACTTTCAGTAGCACTGTTCTATCGACTGGTACCTACAAAGTAAGATGCGATCGCTTCGGAATCCGTCGGCCATCTTGCATTTCAGCCTGTTGCCCAAATCTTTCTTATGCAGCCCAGGTCACTATTGCCCTGCCATCACCTTACCACTCAGGAATAGGTACCAATAGATAAATGCTAGGGTAATTTATTTTTCCTCGGCCACTAACTGGGCATTTGGCCTCATTACTGTCTGTGCGATTGATCACGCATATGCTGGTGAGTAGTGACCGAGGTCCAGAGTACAACACAGGCTACTTTTTCCTCCCTCAGCCAAGTCTTCCCGAGTGCTTTGACTACTCACCACTCCTCGAAATCATACGGTAGATGAAGTTCATTTCTTACCTTTCGATTCGATGGTCTACGGTGCCCTACTTTGGTTCAAAGTTTCTTCAAAGAACTCTCATTGTCTGCCAGGACCATAATAGTAATTAACAATTGTTCATTGTGTGGCAAGCAAATTCACTGTACTCTGTAGGACTGAAGGAATTACCAAGCCTTAGTGGCTGACTCCTGCTAACGAAGATGGTTGATGAACCGGCTACGGTAACATCGCGCGCAGATGGCGTAGCCCATTAGCCTTTGGGGCGCTTTTGGATTCCAGAAGAACAAAAGTTAGTTCCACGCCCCAAGTTTCCAGAAATCCAGTTTTCCCTCGCCATCAGCAGGGTGTTTTGGACTCCTCGCATTTTGATTTTCACTGGATAAGATGAGAAACTTCGTTCACGTGACGAGATTAATTTGTCGTATGGCTCTCAACGTGAGTACATGAGCCTTGAAAGGAACACAGGACCCTCGTGGCATCGAAAAAGCCAAAAAAAAAAGGGTTACACAAATGTCGTGGTTTTCTGCACGGGCCAACCTAATAGTGATATGTTATACTGACATACCATTGAATTTCTATTACCGAATCGAGTGATACAGTGTCTACAAGATGAGTAGAGATCGTAGTTGAAACGCAACGCTTTGGGATTGGGCGCACGACCGGGACTCGACCGGCAACGGGCATCAGTCTCTGGCCGAAAATAAGTTCAACCTACCAAAATCGCGCAATGATATATCCCTGTCTCCAATGATATGGACTTCAGTGTCATATGATGGGGTATTGCTGGTTTCCGTCCCCTTCTCTTTCCTCCCCTTAAATGCTCCAGATCAATGATTGGAGTACAAATGATAGACGCGGTGGGAATTGTCTCATAAACCGCTCTTTGATTCTCCGGATATGCTTTGATGTTGCCGCTTCGCCCCCGTCTCGCTGTGCAAACGCGGGGAATAGCGGAACCTGTTATGTAATAGATTCCACACCGTGATCTGGGGAAATATCTGGGGCAGAGAACCGAGCATAGCAAGACTCACCGGCTGAAATGAGTGGAGATCACTCCAAAAATGATCTCGTCCAACCAGCCTGTTTGCACGGAGTTCAATAAAGATTCCGCTGCCAACCGACGGCGAGTGATCGAAGCAGCGGATGGAGTCTCCCCCAAAATATCCGCGAGCGATCCACTCCGTACTGACAACACGATGGGTATTCGAGGACATGCTATTCGTCGGACTAGCCTTGGAGCCAGCAAATCCGTACCTTTTACCCCAGACTCTACGAATCATGGTTTACTTTGAAGAAGAATAAGGGAAAGATTTACCCCAGGTTTTCCGCATCTTAGCGCCAGTGATCCCCATTCTCAACGATGTCAATGATGCGTCTCCGCTCGTTGACGGGTCAACGGCTTCAGACGGTCACGATTTCCTCCAGGATGGTTCTTGGAGTGACTAACGAAAATAGCTCAATTGGATGTCATGATAGTCATAGGCTTCAACCATACCCCTGCCACTGTCTAGACTCCTGATCAAAGAGCTTGAAGACCAGAAATTGACTTTCTGTTTCTGAGTTCTTGCCTGCAAAGCTTCCCGCTGCACTCACAGCTGTTCCCCTCGCATCTTGCCGAGAATGCCAAGCCAATACCGTTCGTATGGGTGTGTCCGTCTCTCTTTCGATCTCGTCACCCGCCGATTGTACTGCTTCTGTACCGTCCATGGAGACTGTTTCCTTTTCTACGCACGATTCTCACAGAGTCTTGCAACCATGGACAGTACCCAGGCCGGTTCTCATGCTCTTCAGCGGTATCAGCGTCGCTTCTCAAGCTCGGCGAACATGCTTTTGCGACGTCGCATTGGGATGAACTAAGTGAGAATGCAGTGGGACAGGAGACTGCAACCGTGCAAAGGGAACACTTTTGCTATTCAGGTGAAGTTCTATGGGATATCACTGTGATAGTCGTTTGCAAGCCGTGTTCATCATACTGATCGAAAATTAAAAAAAAAAAAAAAATGGAAATCAAAAAAATCAGGAGCTGCCAACTGGTCCCTCGCCGCCAGGAATTAACTAAAAGACAATGTCAGGATTGTGCGATCGATGGCGAGAGAGGGACTTCGGCGTTCATACCATGCAGATATTGTTCCCGTTTAGCAGGATCTTAGGAAGCTTGACCTGTGCGCCAGAGTAATCGCTACAATATGTTAATGCTTACACCGTCATTGAAGCGCAGAAACAAAACAGGAGGCATCCTGGAAGAGCTGACGGGCGTATAACCAGCATGACAAGAATGAAAGCATTCACCTACAATTCAGTCACATCTTCCAGAACCATATCTGCAACAAGTCAGTATCTATTAGGACTCTCGACAGATACCGGAGATAACTTACTGACGTAGTCGTCGAATCCAAGTAATGTGCCGGAGAATTCTTTATGTTGTCAGTACCTAGTCGTCGCAACCACTGTAGTCGCATACCTTTGTCACCCTTCATGACGACCCAGATTCTCGATCCCACACACTTATCGATCAATTCTGCCAACCTGTTAATGACACAAGTCTATGTATACACGTGGAGGTGGTTATGAAGGTTACCCAAAGGAAGGAGTTGGGACGCCATTGTGCTCGAAGTGTTCTATGGCCAGAATCTATCGCGCTCTCCTCACAGCTGCGTCCTTACACTTAAGAGTCCACCTTTAATAGTAAAGAGAATATCCGTATCAAAGTGTTATACGTTGTATAGAAAATGAAGCCTCAAGCGGATCTTTGAGCATTCCACCAGACGATCTTGGAGGGCAAGGGAGCAAGTTTATCCGATCCGAAGTTCAACCCAATCACATCTATCGCCGATCCTTCTCCGCTCATCCTTAGTATCTCCGATCTGATACATCTATACAAACCCTGCCACTGAATACATGGCATGAAAAGGTCGACTACCTGATTATCTACTACAGTGGACTCTGGTGGAGTATTGCTTTATAATTAGCCAGCCTATGCACGATACTGTGTAAATCGCTCACAAGGGTCATGTTACTTTGCTCGTCTCCTCGAGTAAAGCAAGTCGGACCACCTCGAGTATCGCGTCGAGAACTAGGGTCACGGCTTTGCCCAGCGCATAACCAGCGTGTGGACTACAATGATCTAATTAGCCCTAACGTTCAGGTACATTACCAGCAGAAGAGCGCAGCATGATACCCCCCACACGCCTGTGTGGAACGTGCTTCCCAAGAAGCCTCGGGACACCAAAATTTCAAAGATGCACATCCAGATGCTGGGCTGCATCTCATGATTTCAAGACAGGCACTTGGCTCTTAAGCCTAGAAAGGCACTTCGGCCTTCCTAGTATCTGTCTCGACTTGACCCAGCAGTCACGGCAAACGCGTCCAGCCCCCACTTCAAAGGCTCTTGCCAAGGAGTTCAATGGATTGCAGTCCGACTTGAAGTTCTCGCATTGGTTGAATGGGCTTTGGCATGGAAAGCAAAGCTACATGCGAAGACATGCATTGTCGACGCTCGCTAGAGAAACTGCGAAAAGCGATCAAAGATTTTTTTCCGGACGGCCTGACGAATTTGGCCCGAGAAGGCTAAAAATGAACTGCTGCGTCGAACTCTCAAGACGCTCGTTTAGCAATGCCCCGATAACGCAATCAATTGCTAGTCCTTCCAACCACGAAGGTAATTCTGGTCATACCAGCCAATGCCAGTCGTACACCAATGCAGATGTCTCCCGGAGTATCGTGCCTGTGGATGAAACACGGGCCGAGACAGCAGTATGCGAGAAGTTCCTCGTTGCGCAACAGTCTCTTGCGTTAACCATTCCTCCGGGCCCCAAGTTCTGGAGCCACCGGCTGCGTAAGGCTCCCAACGGGAAAGACATCATCGTGCACTATTGCAAGTCCCTTAAAAAGACTGAGGAGGTAGCAAAATACTTCTTGAAAGATGATGTAATAGGTTTTGACATGGAATGGAAACCGCAGTCAAGCAGATCTGCCAGCATTCAGAACAACGTCTCGTTGATACAGATTGCAAATGCGGAGCGAATTGCCCTCTTCCAAATTGCACTGTTCAAACCCGCGAGAACACCGGAAGACTTCATTTCGCCTTCTCTACGAAACATTCTTGAATCACCAAAAATTACGAAGGCTGGAGTAGCGATTAAGGCGGACTGTACGCGACTAAAGAACTTTCTCGGCATCAATGTTCGTGGGATTTTCGAACTCAGTCACCTGTACAAGTTGGTCAAGTACTGCCAGTCAGATCCAGCTCTCATCAACAGAAGACCTGTCAATCTAAGCGAGCAGGTCGAAGAGCACTTTGGTCTACCTCTAGCAAAGGATGATGATGTCCGATGCGGTGATTGGACCACTGCACTAAACTACCGTCAAGTTCAGTGTGAGTTCTCTTGAACCTGATTTTGTTTCGAGAGTACTAATGGCTCTCTCTATAGATGCTGCAACCGACTCGTATGCATGTCTGTGTCTTTTCAATACTATGGACGCCAAGCGCAGGGCCTTGACTCCGATGCCCCCTTTACCAGCACATGCTGAGCTGGACCAGCCGATTCGCCTAGTAGAAGAGCTTGATGTTGAAACAACCAACAACAAACCGGTTGAATCTCAGTTCATCAAGCCGGCAGTGCGTCTTGAGACCGAGGACGATGCTTCTAAAATAACACCCTCCGCACGCACCATGTGAATTTCTGAAACCTGGTGTCCGACATTATTTCAGGTAGTCTGTTGATATGATTTTGTGTTGGAAAAATACCCCTGTGTAGCATTCAGCGTCATTGCATAATAGAAACTGCGTTTCCAGTTTCCGGTCATCTTTTACCAGGCCAAGCAAGCTATGTATACGCAAATGAGCGAGACTTTGCAAGTGCCATTGATTTCGCTTGAATCGAAATTTTGAGATTATCATACAAAAAACTAGCAGTGGGTATATATCACAAGCTGGTCAACCCCGTCAACTTGCCAAGAAGCCATAATATCGAGGCTTGATGAGATGCGGGCGAATTGACACCCTGCACCGAACATTGATATGCTCATAATGAATGTACATTAATTCACCCCCTCAGCGGCAGGACCTTAGATGGTATTACCTCTTGTCGACAGAGTGGACACTCGGGTTTCTCGCGTACCCAATCGCGAATACACGTCCAACAGAAGACATGTCCACATGTTGTGACACTGGGATCTTTGTATAATTCCAGACAAAGCGTGCACTTGCTCTGTTGCCCGGAAGGAATCCACGGAATGACATTCGAATCTTCTGAAAGATCATATCGAGCTGTAGAAGCAGGAAGAAGCGGAAGGTTGTAAGGGTTCTGAATGGAGCGGATCAAGGAGTCGTCTTGTGTCTTGGAACGAGCCACTTCGGTCTCAATACCCTCTCCCTCTTGTTGCATACTAAGGCCGAGTTTTCGAATATGCAGAATGCCTTGTACCGCGATCTGAAGGACAAGCAAAACCCCCAAGACCTCGTACCCTACTCTCTGTTCATTTTCCTCGAGTTTCTTCGTGAACACGTATCGCAGTCCCCAGAAGCGTTTCGACAAATGGTAATAGGAGCCAGTGAAATAAAAGGTTGCTATACTTAGGGCGTAAATAGGTGAAAGCGAGGTGATCGAGTCGAGATGCTCGAGAATGTACTTCTGGACTCGAAGTGCGGTGAAGAAAGACTGCTTCTTCGAAGCATTTTCCTTGGTAAATCTTAATTCTTCTGCTTTCTGCTGCGCTTTCAGTTGTTGCCGGGCGATGCTACGCTCCAATTTCGCGCGCAGTCGCTGGCGAAACCCGGGGAGAATCCGCTGAAGCGCCCACGGTACTAGGATGCTACTCAGAATGTAACCCGCTCTTCGGTGAATCGCGGGGAGCTGCAGTGTATCATCTTCCAGTTGCACGAGGTCGCAATACTCCTCTCCCAGAGTCCGATTGCCAATTAACGTCGTCAGAGAGAAGTATAGAATTTCGGTCAGGTGTTTGATGGCGTCTGAGTGGATATGAGCAAAGCGTGCGCCACGGAGAGAACGGATAATCGCTTGTGCCTGGTTGACCAGACTGGAAGTTAGGAATACGTCCTTTTCATGGGAGCGGATAATATCCGGTGACGTTGCGAAGGGGTAGAAATGGGCGGAGGAGCTCAGACTCGGCGGAGATGTGGGAGTAGGTAAGGAGAGTTTGAGATCTTCGTCTGCCATATTGAATCCTGAAAGTTGTAGAGAAGGGGCAAAGAAACGAGATAATCACAGTTAAGGAATTAGTCAGGCAAGTGACATCGTGATATTTGCTGGCAATTGTGCTTCATATCTTCCCCATAGCGGAGAGCTCCCCGGTACGACCGCAACTCGGGGATGAGTACGAAATGCCTCGGTAATTCCCACGTGACTCTTATCACGTTATCTCCAGCTCACGTGGGGCAGGAGATTCCATTTTTGGATTTCACGACTCTGCAGACATCACACTAAGCCTACGAAGGACTGGCGCTTCCGAAACTAGAAGCCGCGCGGAGCCGCCGAAGCCGTCGTCTGTCCCTGAGCTTCTGCATCAATTAATCTACAAAGGTCTAGTCCAGCCCATGACGATTAATTTTTGGCAGTAGTTTCTCACCCCTAGTCACTCTTTTGCTTCAATTCTAGCGCTTGGTTCTCTTGTTCGATTGGAAACAAGTCTTCTCCATCACATCCGGCTTGTTCTTCTCACCCTCGCCTTGTTGTAACTCCTATTTAGGTGCTGATTCGCAGGGCCGCTTTTTCGATGGAATATGGGTCCTGATCAACATGCTCAACTTGACGGCTTCAGTCTTTTCCTCCCTTTCCCCTATCGGGTTGCAGTAATACTGGTTGCTGGTGCGTATTTCGCTCTCCTATCGGTCAATTATCATATGTAATATTAATATCCGTGGCTTAGGATTCTGGGGTTGGGGTGCCAACCTTCAATATCTCTCTCGGGCGAATATTGTGAGTTGTCCCCTCCATTCCCTCAAATACAGAGAATCTCGTACGGAATCATATGCTTACTCTCTCTAGGATTTACCGGCCCTCATCCGTTATCCCGCCCGTCAAACTCCTCAACAACCTCCTCACCATACTTCTACTTACCGGCTCGCTACCCTTTTGACCGCCCCTCTCCTGTTCTCCCTCCTTATCTTCTGGGTGTTTACCCACGGCTCAGCTGAGCGAGTGGAGTCATTAGACTTCATTCCGCAGTCGTATCTATTTATATTCCTCATTCTACTCGTTCTGCCCGTCAACCGTTTGTCACGGTCTGGACGAAGTCGGTTTCTTAGGTCTTTGCGGCGCATTAGTGTAGGAGGATTGGCGCAGCCTCAGGATGGTAAATTTGGAGACATACTGCTGGCAGATGCTCTTACCAGCTACGCCAAAATCTTGGGGGACCTCTATGTTACATTCTGCATGTTCTTCACTCCGGATATTTCAAGCACCTCGAAACCGAATCGCAGTTGCGGAAACGATTATGTGGTCCCCATCATCATCGCTCTCCCCAGCATGATCCGACTGCGGCAGTGTCTAACTGAATATCTTCGTGTGCACCGGACGGATCAAATAGGGGAAAATAAAGGAACACAGCACCTGGCAAACGCTTTGAAATATGCCACTGCATTCCCGGTTATTATTCTTGCGGCCAAGCTTAGGAATTACAATCCTTTGGAGTTCTATGGGTTCAGCGAAATGAGCGTTTCCCGGCTGCTGTATGTATAACCCAACTCTCTATGCTTAGATCGGAAGAGATCGCAACTAACAATTGTTTGTATCTCAGCACCTTCTTCACTTTCATCAACTCTACCTACTCCTTTTACTGGGACATAAGCAAGGATTGGGATTTGACTCTCTTCACTTCTTCTCGCGCCGATCCGGACTGTCCTTATGGCCTGCGCCGCCATCGATTCTTCGCTGATCGGCTCTACTATGCCGCAATTCTTGCTGACCTACTCATTCGATTTTCCTGGGTCACTCGGTTCTTACCGGGTTTTGTCTGGCTTACCGAGAAGGAGTGTGGCATCTTCCTACTCATGGCCTTGGAAGTCGCCAGAAGATGGATGTGGGTCTTTTTCCGAGCAGAAGCAGAAATGAGTAAGTCATCATCTCCAATTCTGTGCTCGCTCGATGCTAATTCGGAATCTGCAGTAAGAAACAGTCGTGATCCAGTCATGGGCGACATCCTTCTCGGCGAGTTCAACCGCAAACTGGACTCCGACTGAAACAATTCCGCAGGTCTTCACAGTTACCTCCTATCAATGACATGACACTTCCCCAAGATAGACCGATGCGCGCTTTACATACTTTCCGGGTTGTATGTTGTTCCAAGGCTTCGCTCGCGTCTTTAATCTTTATCTGCTTGAGCCCTTTTCCTACCCTGTCGTTCCAACATTTCGCTCCTTGCTTCATCTTGGTATTGAATTATGTCCGCTTTTGGCAGCTTCTTTGCTTGTAAATACTGACGTCGCAAGCCTGTTGGTATGTATCATATATCCGAGCGTTCTGGAGTTGTCCTCTTCCGCGTCTTTTTCCTGGTCTGCAATAATACACAGCGAGCATATAGACAATTATCAGGCTTATCATTAACAGAAGGCTAGTATCAACCATTGAGAAGGAAAATGAGAATGTACATAATCAATCACAGCCCTGTCCGTCTTGACTCAGCCAATCTGCAGTCAACTCTTTGTCAGAATCAAACAGGAGATAAGATGCCACGAGCATGGCCATGTGACTTGTATAGAGACATGAATATTAACTTAAGTATATGTTAAACGAGATCCTGTATGTATGGCTCGAAAGTTGTGAACCCGAGATAGGGAAATATGAAAATGGAAAGAAAATATGAAAAAAACAATGCATGTTTCGACGCCCGTTGAAAGTCCAATCATCTATGACCGTTGTCCGATTGAGGGGCATGGCTTTCAAAAAGGTCCTCCAGGAAAGCACTGGGAGTTCGTCCATGGGTAGGAGAGGCAAGATTCAACGAGCTGGTAGAGCCTGCGACATACGAATGCCTGGTGGGAGGATCGTAGTGAGTGTCATGTAGACCGCCAGGCGATAGACCCGGCGACCTAGGAGGGCTCGGATTAGATTTGGTGCGAATGTAGCCCTGCGAGTGGGGTCGCATTTCTGGCATCGAGTATGGGATGTTCTGACTCCCCGTGGGCGCAGCGTTTCCTGCAGCATAGTAGCCCGCCGGAAGGTAGCTAGATCCTCTGTTTCCGCTTGTATGCATTCCGGCGCCAGCGGTCGGAGAGAAGAAAAGACCGCTACCGGTACTGGGGATATTGGATGCTCTTGGATTGTAGCTGCTGCGGTGGTGTGGGGGTAGCTTTTCAAGTGACATGCTCGCAGGTACAGCGCGGGAATGCCTTGATGACCTCTTCCTCTTGGACCGAAGGAGTCCTTTCTTTTCTGAGGCGTGCATCAACGCGGCGCGGCGGACGGATCGGTTGACCGACCATGCGACGAGCCCACGCCATGCCAGCACCGCGAGCCCAATGAAACCTAGGGCTGCACCTACAGCAATAAAAACTGTCCCTTCGGGCGTGTTCGACTTTTGCATGTACGGCGCATCCGCTGTCGGTGGCACGGTCACCACAGGGAAGCCGTCTGTAGAGGTTGCAGATGTTGCAGTCGAGCCCGCTAAGTCGGTGGTAGAAGTCGCTGAATCGGTAGTTGTAGAAGCCTCCGTGGTTGAGGTTTTACTACTCGTCGAAGCTTCTGTAGTTGTCGCATCTGTAGTTGTGGCATCAGTCGTCGATTTCGAATCGGTGGTCTTCCCCGCGTTTGTAGTCGCTGGATCTGTGGCCTTCGTGCCCTCGGTCGTCTGCGCAGTAGTTGCAGCAACGTCGGTATTGGGATCCTGTTGGGCAGAGGCCAGTTGAGCCAACAAGACGATCAGGAGAAATAGAAGCAACGTAACGGAGCGCTGATGGGGCTTTGCACGCCCCACATTGAGGAATCTCATCATCGGAGGGGTTAAGCAGTCGTTCAAGCGCAAGTATGTGAACGTTTCCTTTCAGACGAGGAGTATGAATTCCGACCAATGGATCACGTCGTTCAGCACATTGATAGAGTCTGTCGCACGCGCGATCATAAACAAATGTAATCAATCCCTCAAGGGGAGGTGCAGTTCTCTCCAGCAGGCCTTAGGGTGCAAGTCTGTACCAGTGTTCTGGAGCCAAACAATTCAACTCTGCGACAACGCTCGTTGAGTGAGAAAAAGGCCAGGAAGACACTGAATATTGAAAAGCAACGAAGAGCGAGGGACAGCTGCAGAAATGCAGCTCAGAAACTTCGATGGAATTGAGGCTTTGGTTAGTCTCACTACCACCGTAAATTATCGATGCGCCCTCGCTGGCTGGTTGTTGACCCCGTGCCTGGCTTCTGCCTCAGGCGCCAAAGTCGAGGCTGTGGAGGCGGAGTAACCCACGTGATTTCTATATATAGGCATTAAAGTACTGTCCTCCTCTTCTTATCTTCTATTTCGCTTATTCAAATTCGATGAAGCCTTTCTCCATGTGTATCCATGCTTCGTGAGAGCCGGATTCAGGTGTGACCCATCTTGATGATACTCCAAATGAAATTGACACGACAAATATACATGATATAAAGGCCAGTTGCCTTGATACAGCATGCTGGGTTGGCTCTCGGTTGGACATTGCGCAGTTACTGCAAATATGGTATAAGAGACAATGATAGCCAATAATATGTTCGCTGCAATGGTAATAATCAAATAATCCCAACTAGTGATCATTGCTGTTTCTTCTGCACGCTGGCGGACGTATCCTTTTCAAATGCCGCATAGGGAACTTCAAGACTCGTAAGAGCTCGAATACCAACGTATAAGATCATCAGGAAGAAAAAGGCTGCAAGAAAGCCCATAAAGAGACCTAGAAGCGGTCAGTCACTACATATGAACGTTGCGGAAAACCTTCAGAGATCGTACCTGGGGTAAGGTATTGGTACTCTCGAAAAAGAGATTTGTTAGATGCAGGAGTACTTTGACTTCCGTGGGCTGAGTAGTCCCGCTTCAGCTCCATGCGAAGAGGGTCCTGATAACTGTCCTCAGCTTTATAAACGACACCCTCGGATCCTTCAAACTCCCTCGGCGATGTCACGTAGAGAAGCGTATACTTCTTCGAAGAAGGGATTCGGTCAATGATATCGGCAAGGAGGCCATCTTTGTCATCCGTCAGAACGAACATGCAATGTCAGAATATGATGCATTCGATCACAAACCGTTGTCTGAAAGTTGCTGGGCTCGATCGGCTCCCAGCGAGAGCATAGGAAAGTCCACATAGATGATGCGAGGTTCCGCCCCGAACTCGGAAGGATAAGAACTCGCTATATAGTCTTGTCAGTTTCGACCTCTTAAAGCTTATAAGCCTCTCGAACTCACCAGATGCATCGATCAAAGTAGACTGTGCCCCGCATTCCTTTTCGATAATACTTTGGATCCGCTTTGCCTCCAAAACACCTGCAACCTCCTTGACAATCATACTGGATCTGATTGCTTTGTCCTTCCCGGTCAGCTTTGCGCCCAGGCGGGGCGCGGACTTGCGAGTCGCGAAATCGCTGCTGTGCACACCAGGCTGAGACGCAATAACATAGTAATCCGAAGGACAGGTGCTCAGTTGTGAACTAAGATCCTCCAATACACCGGTGGCGGCCTTGATATTTGATGAAGTAGCGAGTATCCTAGAAGGAGCTTGTTAGCTGGATGCAGGTATGTATGGCCCGCGACTCCGAAGCTCAAGTAGCTCCTGGACAACGTACTCGGACGTAGAAGCTAGGAAGAACGGAGATGTATCCCGGAATGCATTTGCACTCGCTGCCCCAAGAGCAAGCAGCGTAAGTCTTCCTAAGCGCATTGTGGTGATCTGACTGATTGCAAGCGAGCAGAATGCAGGCTGAGGATGATGTTGCTTCAGTAGAGCCAACCTGGAGGCTTGGCCGACGAGCTCGGAGGCGGTCGAGCCAACCACCGACTAGACAAGGTTTAGTTTTATCGGCCGCAATAACCATATCAGCAACGTTTTTCTTTTCAGTCCTTTTTTTTTTTTATATGGACCAAAATTGTTATGAGATTGGAATTAATTGAATATAGAGTATTACTATCGCTTTAATTGATTTTCTTAAGACCAACCATCACACTACGCAGGGAAAATGGGGCCACAAGCCAAAAAACGCAAGTTGACCCCCAAGGTCGAAGAGATCAATTTCGACCCTGCCGATCGGCAGGAATTCCTCACAGGATTTCGAAAGAGAAAACAGCAGCGGATACGGCATGCACAGGAACTTGCAGCAAAGAGAGCCCGAGAGGAGAAAAGGCTAGAACGGAAGAAGGTTTGTACTCATTGGTCCCACGGCCTGGATGATGAGTGAAAGCATGCTGACTTGACTCAATCCAGATCCGTGAAGAGAGAGCCACAGAATATGAGCGGGCACTTGAAGAGCATCGGAGGCAGCTCGAAATGCTGAGGAAACAAAATGGCGACAGTGACGAAGAAACAAATTCCAGCAATGGGGATGTAGACGAGCAGGATGAATGGGAAGGATTCGCTGAGCCTCCTGCAGTTGACTACGAAGCCGAATATATCGATGAAGACAAATATACCACCGTTACTGTCGAAGAGATGGATGCCTCCAGAGAAGGCTTACTCAGGGCGGAGGAGGGCGACAAGGCAGACGAGGATGAGGACGAGCAAACGAAACGAAGGTCGGAAGCCGATGTCAAATCCACAACCACAAAATCAGCCGAGAAGAAAACGAAGGAGAACAACAAGCCGAAAAAGAAGAAAAAGAAGTTCCGATACGAAAGTAAGGAGGAGCGCAAAGTTACTCTTATGAAGCAGCGGCAAGCCAAATCGAGAAAGGCCAAGGCTCGACGAGAACGAGAATAGTGATTCCCGAGTTAGATTCGTTAAAGAACGCTTCGAGCAAACCTAAGATATCACACTTCCATTAAATATGCTCTATGTACCTCAAACAATGAATATATGTAAAGGACAGGAAAGGGTCCAAGCTGCAAAGACGAGCCGATCTCCAGCATGAGATGATAACGGCGAAAGAGAACCCATTAAATTGTTTCCTGCCGAGAAAGAGAATAGCAAGGAAGGCTGTGATTTGCGAATAAAGCTGATATCCGTTGGAACAAAGGCTGGATCCAATATCTTTCCGAGTGTACGCCGCTGTGCGAGATTATCTTTACACGTTGCTGATAGAGACCTCCAGGTCGTGGAGATCCTTCTGCAACTCAGCATATTTCTTGGCCATCTCCTCATACTTGCTCTCCCACTGATCACGAGAGGCTTCCAGAGCCTGCACCTTGCGTTCGTAATGCCCAGCCTTAACGTCGGTTTGGCGAAGTCTAGCATCCCAGAGTCAGCAAAATCGACCTTTAGTGAATATGGCAGGATTAGGCCAAGTCATACTTCTCGTTTGTCTCCCGCAAATTCCGGTCAGCTTCCTCGGCCTCTTCTTCTAGCAACTGCACCCGCCTCTGAAGGGCCTCGTTCTGAGTGTCGTGCTGAGCACTCTGGTTGGCAGACTCCTTGGCCTCCTTAAGCGCAGCCTCGAGCTTCTCGACCTCACCCTCCAAAAGCTGGTTCCGGTGGTTGAGAGATGTGATCTCCTGCTCCTTTGCCAAATTCTCTTGCTCCAGAGTCTTCACTTTAGCCTTGAGCTCTTCCACTTTGTTCTGGGCCTCATCAGCCTCGAGGCGGAGGGCGTTCATTCTCTAGAAGAAACATCGTCGGGTCAGTCTCAACCCTTCCGTTAAAATATCATTTATTCAGAACTATAGTATTTGCTCGTCCTGTGCTCCACTCAAAGAAGATCTGTCCCTAGATAGGGTACATGAAGCAAGGGCGGAAAGTGGTACATTTCCGTTTCTCAACAGCTTTCAAGCTACCCCGCCGAAAGGGATCAGGGGAGAAGCTTACCTCCTTGATCTTATCCATTTTGGCAACGAAATGCTGATTTGCAACGACAAAATCTATGTATCAGAGAAAGTAGAGTGGGTTTCAAGGCAGAAAGGCTTTCGCTCAGCGAGAAACCAGGTGGGAAAGTGGACAACAAGGAGGTACGAGTTGGAGGGATGTGGTTTGGGAATTGGAGATCACGAGAGAGGAATAGTAAGGCCTAAGAAGTGGAGGACCTCCTTTACCCGTTTGGCGGTCAGCCAACAAAACACCTAGCCAAAAATAGACTAGCCCCTGTTTTCTATGTATTATTGATGTTCTGTGGCTTTGACAGCCAGAGGCGCAAGGGGGCCTTAGTGGGCCTAGTGGCACATATTAACTTTTGTCGGCCTGAGGCACTCAGGCCACCTGCCATTACCCAAAGGTGCCTTCCGAATTGTCCCAGGGAAAGCCGCTCTCGTCTCCACGGGCAACCGCCAAGAAAAAACAACTAGATGCGTCCTGCATCTAGAACTACCTTGCCTTAGACTACTTTAGCTAGCGACTTATGATCACCACGACGCATATACGCCCATTCCGACTTGAATGAGTATCATTGAAAACCATACATTGCCATGCTGGCTCTTCGTGACCAGGAAAACCTGGTGCATACTCACCAGACTGTCGCTGCAGCTAAACCCTTGAACCATGGCGTGAAGCAGTTGCAACCGCGAACCCCGGGAGCCCGCGCACCGAAAACGCCCTTTAAAGTGCCTTTGAACGATGAAAATGATCCTTTGGCGTTTGGAAAGAAAACAGTAAAGGCTGCTGGAAAGCAAAAGGCGAACACGAAACCCGCCAAGGATGCCTTTGTCACTCCGCTGGGTATGCAGGAGAGAGACCCAAGCGAGAGGATCGAGAAGGCTAACGAAACACTGGCAATAGAACCTCGAAATCGTGCACCTCTTGGCATGAAAACGACCAATGCAAAGGCGAAAGGCTTACAGACACCAGCAGCGCCGGCAGGCACTATCAAGCCAGAGAAGACGAACAAGAGAGCCTCTACCCAAAAGATCAGGAAATTCTCGCCACTAGTTGACCAGCCCAAGATTGAGGTACAGGGTGAAGAGAGCCAGGATGACGTGCCCGATATTGAATATATGCCCCCCAAACCGAAAGGTGAGATGCACATGGGTCTCGTACCGGCCTTGACTCGGAGAGGTTTTCCCTTCTCTAACATTCTTGTAGAGCTCCCGGACATCCCTGACGACATTACGTATGACACGACGTTTCCTCAGTTTCAACCCAAGAATTTGGCCTTGGGATTGGAAAGTGTGTACGGAGACAATCAAGTCGGAGAGGATGGTCTTACCAAACGACAGCGCAAATTCCAGGAGGACTCAATTGCGTTCGATAAAAAGGTGGACGAAATGATCTTGAAGCAGCTTGAAGAGATTGGATTCGAGGACAAGACGGAATTGGACCCTCCCAGCGAGCCTCATGTGGAAGAGGTACCTAAACGACGCCTCGAAATGCGCCGTGCTAAATCGACTATGACGAAGCCCAAGTATACCAGCAATATCTCTACTGTCCGTGCTCACAATGCAGTTGCCGCACTGTCCAGGGTTGAGCCCTCGGGTGCACGAGCGAGACCAGCCGCGATGTCAAAGCCGAAACCCAGAGTCGCATCATCTCTCTTGACATCTAGGAGGCCCCGAGTGCCGAGCAATCTGTCCTCCATGCGTCACGCTGCGGCCACTGCCAACTCCAAGACGACCCTGGGCTATTCAAAGGGCCGTACTGTGTCCTCCAGATTGCATGGAAAGCCGTCAACTACTCCGGAGAGGTCGGTCCTGTCGCCTGAAACATACATCGAATTGTACGGGATGCCTCCGCTGGGCTCGGAGATGTGGTACCGCTGCAAGGCTGCAGGCTGTTTTGATAGTGAGGAGGATCGACTGGCGGCCAAAGCGGAAAGAAATCTCCCGACCTTTGGGGAAGATGAAGAGGCGCAGAATTTCCAGCTCACACTTTAAGTTTGGACAACGCCAAACGTACCCTAGAGTCATGGTTCAGGAGTATTTGAAGGAAGTCTTTTACTTTTCTACTCGTCTTCACTTTTCAGGGATTGGGATGGTCGGCGTGCATGAATGAATGGCAAGATTACAGTAGGGCAAACCGGCTGGGACGGAAGCGGCGTTCTTGACCTTTGCTTTTTGCGTATTGATAACACTACGAGGCTTCACGATTCACAGCCGGTATCTTGTATGATTTAGCTCCTTTTTTAGGGATAGTCTTCCAACTGTAGGAGGTAGCAATTCGATCATTCATATTTGCAGAACAACTACCTATTTCAGGATCTGTTAGCTGGATGAAGGACGTCGTAAGCACGAATGTGGTCAACTTGTCGTGAAGCATTCAGGATCGAACTGGCCTAGGTGATCGGTTCGGAACTTAGTGGCCTGGGAAATGAATCCTATGAGAGCATAATCATATTATTAGCCAAGGGGATTGGGAGATTTGGGACACGCACTCACGCAGATTGCCGCGTTTCAGGGTCTGGCTGCAACCTTGGGTGGATTGAGCGACGGAAGATCCAGGGTTCTCGGCATCCGAGGACTCCTCAGATATGGTCTTGATAATACTACATGTAGTACGGCACATGAATCGAGCTTTAAAACGGTTGCTAACAATGTCAGGAGAGGGGACTTGGTATTGTCAGTATTATCTTGCACAGTGGCTCTGTCTAGGGCCCAGGGGATCGTTGCGGATTGCTAGAGTAAATCGACTGGTTACACAGCCGTGCTACCCAGTATTATTGAGTAATTTATGCCACGACGGAGGGGCAGACAGCATGATCATTGCCAGCTTTTACTCGCATATGACAATGCGATTGACTTTCAGTTTCAGTTCCTGGGACTACTGTATACTACAGTATACTAATATCTATTGCCCTGCTGCCGATTCTTCATGCTAGAGAATATAATAATAATCTTCTGGTACGGAGTATACATATGCTCACCGCCGCCCATTCAGGAGAAACAACCAATCCCGCGTGTGGTTCCACTTGAATTTTTGATACGTACGTACCAGCTAGGGAGGTAGAGAGCTACTAATAATAATAATAATCAATTCGAGCAGGGACTCGAGAGCCAAGCTCGTCAGGTCCACTAGTACTAGTACTGCTGCGAACTTGCTAAGGTAGGAACCTAAAGACCAACTAGGCTTGTTGGCGCCGCGTCAATTCCTCATCACCGATAAACCAACCCGACTGCTCCTGTTCTCCATCAAACATCAATTGTTGTTGATCTGTTTTCTTTCCTGCCCTTGTGGCTTCTTCCTTCCCCCCCTTTCCATCTATCTTTTTCCCTTTCTATCACGACAGAACATCTGTCGTGATTTGTGACACTGACCTGCCTTGGTCTCCTTTCCTCCCACTCAATCCCTCCGCGAAATCGTCGAGCCAGCCATGACGAAAATTCACCCCGAGTCCCCTGAGGACTTCGAGTACATTGAAACACCTCCTGCTTCTTGCACTACCCCCGCAGACGATTGCGGTGTGCGGACGACATCGGTAAGTTGAGGCGCTCAATTGAGCCCAATTTGCCCGGGCTCATCGAAGCTCTTTTGGAGCTCTATGGAGCGTCTCCATGACAGGCAATGGGCTAATTACGTTCTCTTTCACGCTTTTAGTACCCGGCTATCAAAAATGCTCCCGTCCCCGCAGACGCTGCAGGCAGCGATAGTTTCTCCAACATCCTGCTTTTCTCTCTGCTGCTGTTTGTTCCGTGGTACTTGGCCCGCCAGGTCGGTGGTGGTTTCTACACCACTATCTTCTTTGCGATCTTTACCACCGTCCCCATCCTGATGGCCTTCTGGTCCGTCGCTTCTTCCATTTCTCCCCGCAAGAATGAGAAGGCCAAGTATGCTGGTCGCCCCGTCGAGCACTACCTTCACTTCCACAGCGAGCATGACCGTGCCACTTACCGCGGCAAGAGCAAGATTCCCATGGAGGTCTTCTACGAAAAGTACTTCAATGGAGAGGTTGATTTCAAGGGCGACGCTCTTGAAGCTTTGGAGTTCAGACACGACTGGGCTAACTTCCGCTTCACCATGGGCCTCTACAAGCACTTCCTCTTCGGCTTCATCCCTGAACTGCTGGTCCACTCCCGTTCTCAAGGTAAAGTGGCATTCCCATGGTTATTCTGCACAGATGAATGAAGTTCATGGTTTCTGACTAAAATGATCTGCAGACGAGGAACAGGTGCGCGACCACTATGACCGTGGTGACGACTTCTACGCTTGGTTCTTGGGCCCTCGGATGATCTATACCTCGGGCATCATTAGTGATATTAACAAAGAAGAGACTTTGGAAGAACTCCAGGACAACAAGCTAGCTGTTGTCTGTGAGAAGATTAATGTTAAGCCCGGTGACACTCTTCTCGACCTGGGTTGTGGCTGGGGTACTCTCGCCAAATTTGCTTCAGTCCATTATGGCGCACACGTCACCGGTATCACTCTTGGTCGTAACCAAACTGCCTGGGGGAACAAGGGTCTCCGCAACGCTGGTATCCCTGAATCTCAGAGCCGTATTCTCTGCTTGGACTACCGTGATGCTCCCCGTGTTGAGGGCGGTTACAAGAAGATCACTTGTCTTGAGATGGCAGAGCACGTCGGTGTCCGCCACTTCGGTTCCTTCCTGTCTCAGGTCTATGACATGCTTGATGATGATGGTGTGTTCTTCCTCCAGATCGCGGGTCTCCGTAAGTCCTGGCAGTATGAGGATCTCATCTGGGGTCTGTTTATGAACAAGTACATCTTCCCCGGAGCTGATGCCAGCACTCCTCTTGGATTCGTCGTCGATAAATTGGAGGGCGCTGGTTTTGAAATCAAGGGCGTTGACACTGTTGGTGTCCACTACTCTGCTACTCTTTGGCGCTGGTACCGCAACTGGATGGGTAACCGCGAGAAGGTCGAGGCCAAGTACGGCAAGAGATGGTTTAGAGTAAGTCCATTTGACGAATTCATTATACACATTGAGCACGGCTGACTGGAGGACTTTCCGTTCCTTAGATTTGGGAGTACTTCCTGGCCTACTCGACCATCATCTCCCGCCAGGGAAGCGCTACCTGTTGGCAGCTCACCATGGTCAAGAACATCAATTCCACCCACCGTATTGAGGGCATTGACTCCCAGTACGGCCTGAAGGGCGCCCGCCAGGCTGCCATCGACAACGTAGGCCACGGCGTTCTCCCCAAGGCCCATGTCGCCACCGTTAACAAGGAGTAAATCACGAATTGTCCGCTGCGAATATTGGCGTCGGGGAACATGATGTCATATGGTTGAGATTATATCACGTGCCCATGTTATGGGAGGAAGGAAGGCGACCAGGGAGGAAGCTGGCTTTCCGAAAGGTGATACAGGACCGGTGGGAAGCATGAGTCGGAGTGAGTGGCCTCGATGAAGGTATGGCAGAAAATGTATGATCGCAACGGCAACTGTCTGATGTACGATGGATCCGATCTATATAACTCTTTCGGTCTCGGACGAGCGAGAGAGCTGTGTATGTCTAATGTCAGAAGACACATGGTAATGAAAAATAGATGTCATGATGCGTGATAGTCTCGACCTTGCTTCTCATCTCTCTTTTACTCTCAGTAGAAAGATCTCGAAATAGCTTCTTGAAGGCTTTGACAAACTAAATGAGTTGTATGAGAATTTCTGAACCAGACGCTAATCAACCATGTCAACACCAGTTGAATGCTACATCTAACCATCCCAAGCGCCGAATCCGAGTGCCAGGCATCAAGCAACCAGCCCGATTATTGATGGAACTATTCAATGCGCTTGTAAAGCTTCGCCTTAGTACTAGCACCCCCGGTGGAGCAGCATGCTGCAACGGGAGCGGGCTCAGGATGCAGGGTGGATTTGTTGAATGACTGAGTGGACGGGGGCACATCCAGGGCCGGATTTTTCGTGAAGAAACCGTCGGGTTTGAGCATGACGCTGATTCGCTCCATAGGCATGACGGGGAAGTCTTCGACACGGGGGTTATGGGTGAGACCGAACGCTGCCGAACTGGTCAGTCCTGGCTGTGAGACCCATAGGGTTCGAGGAAACTTACTATGCCATAGAACCACATCTTCGTTCTCTGTCGAGTCGTTCCTTTGTACCCAGGTCTCAACGCCTTCCGCTCGTCTACTCTGGTTGGTGAACTCGCCTGCGGCGTACAGCTCGTCGTCGTTGTACTTGGTGACCCAGATGGGTTTACTGGCGAACTCGGCCCGTCGGTAACCCATTGCGTTTTTGCTCAATAGGAGCATCTGGCTGGGTGCCGTTTGGAGTTTGTATGCCACAGGTTTATAGGTCACCGGGTTGATGATATTATCGTTGCGGATCTTGAATACTCGGTGGCGGTTAATGTCAGTATTGGCTGAGCCGGACTTCCGGACGACCGTCTGCTCAGTAGTATAGCCAACAAGGTAAGGATTCTTCTCGTCTTCAGGGAGTGGTACGCTGTCCTCATAGTAGACGGTATTCTTGAACCCATCTATGGCCGGATCAATGCGCAGAGAAAACATATGTTGATGGAAAGGAGCCATGACTCCGGGACCAACGTTGGTGCCCCAAGCAACTGTTTCGCCATTCTCATTGTCAAAGGGAACGGTTGATAAGATGCCGGTGGCTCGGACCTCAAGTTCAACATTGGCAGCCTGGTCAAAGATGTATGCAAAGATGTACTCATAATTTGCAACAGTGCAAATCATCTGAAGGACCAGCTGGCGGTTTCGCACCACAGTCGCAGCGCCCGATCGGTAGTTGGTGTGTTTGTGTTGTAGACCATTGTCCTGCTCATGCATGCAAATGATGTTTTTCAAATGGACTGGATTACCTTTTGAATCCGTTCGATAGCCGTCAAAATATTTTATGTGACCCAAGCAATCACATCCAAGCGTCAACTGGTTAGCATTGAGACCGAAGCCAACATCTCCCACATCAAAGGCCTGTTTCCGGTGATAAGGGGCCCGAGGATCTGATGCCATCCGGATGATCAGTAAAGTGCTCTTAATCTTGGTGTCATGATCAGCTCACCTCCGTATGGAACCGTCATCTCTGAGACCGAAAGCCGGTAGAAGACGTTGCGATTGTCGTATGTGATATTGTAGAGCACCAGTCCCTCCCGGTTGTTGAAGCCGACTCTGAATCGCCATTTCTGCCAGTACACAAAGTGACCGTCAACTGAGAAGGATGCCCCCTCAGGTTGCTGGACGATGTAGGGTTTAAGGTCTTTTCTCAGCGGCTCGTCCAGAAGATCATGAGCATATTGAATTGTTTTAACAGGTCTCCACGGTTGTGTCTCCATTACTTTTGTGTCTGCGCCGCCAGGAAGATAGTCCATGCGGACCAGCTCCCGGGTGATAGCATCGAAGACGGGAGAGAACTTGCATGGTAAAGAGTAATGGTTGTTCTCTGGGTGGTCCACTTCAACCATGTACATAAAGCATTGGAAGAGCCGTCTCGTTTCATTGGGACTGTCCGAGCCATACATCCACGGATCATTGCAGACTGCCATTCCTGGCGGTAGCTTGAGTTTCTCGATTTCTGCAAGCACCGCAGGGTGCCGCATGCAGAGTGCCTCAATCTCAGTCACCTCGTCTACATCAATAGGTCCCTGTATAGTGAAGCAATCAGCTATCAAAACAGGCGGATTCTGGAAAGGGAAAGAGGAATGATCTACTCACTTGCACATATGCGGGGAGCTCCTTGATATGGATTACCGACTTGCTCTCAGCATTTAACAGGGCCTTGTGGAAGACACCGCTGTCCAAACGGTGAAAGTAGGAAAATAAAAGACGAGGGGGTTTCTGAGGCAAAGGTTTCCGTAATCTCTCTGCCTCGATATACGCAATGACATCTTTCTTGATGGGCTCCTGCAGATCAATCCGCTTATAGCGAAGAGGCACCCCAGGAAAGGCAGCTTCGAGAATGCGAACGGCAAGTTTGATCTCTTCCGGAGTAATTGGATCGAAGGGATGGAGGTTGACCGAGGTGGTCGAAGGAGAGCTCTGAGATGCCAGCATATTGCGGAGACTCAGGTCCGTATACTACACAGTTGGTGGTATGTATTACTGAGAACCCTCGTGTTTGGAGATGAGCGTGTAAGAAGGGGCTGGAGAGAAAAGAGAGACGAGACGGCGCTTATATAGTGTGCCTATAGTGTGCACAGAGCTGACCTCCACCCACTGTTATCTTCTTCCTGTCAGTTGTAGGATTAGGTATGTGAAGAAAGGTTTGCCTATACCTACCCTCCGCAAATCAATGGATATAATCTTTGTGCCAGTCTTTCTCCACGCTCTGGATGGACATGCCATTTTGGGATAAGCTCCCACCACTTTTCGGTGGGGCCTCCGATGGCGATCCAGATAAACAGTAGATACTAAGGTAGTTGCACAGCTTAGAGCTTCGGAAGTCAGAGCGCACATGACAGACAGAAGTATAGGACCAGAGTCGGATTCAGATTGATCATGACAAGACCGGCATGTGAGATATAGTTTGACATGTCCGTCAGCAAATATTTGGATAACAAGCCCTGACGAAAGAAAACATTGTTCACTGAACTATTGTAGCCGACGATGCAAGCGGGCCCAGAGCTATTACTAATAATCAAGGGAGCTTTCAGCCTCGCAGAAAGATAACCTCTATCACTGTTGGAGGTCATAGGTCTGATTTGAAATAGACGTCTACCTTTCTCCGTCGAAAGATATCCGTATGATGGTTGATGAGGGGAACATGAAGTATTTGATGATATCGATTAGATAGTGCAGCGTATCTCTTGCCATATCAGGACTAGCGCACAATTTGCCTCTTCTCCTCATCTCCTGCTCCATTGACTTCACCAACCAGCAGATTGACCTTATTGTTCCTGCGCGATGTATCTTTTGCTCAAGAGCATCTCTGCCATGTTTTCATGTGGTGATACAGTAAACCAGCATTCTGTTAATTCAACTGTGGATGTGACCATTCATTACTCCTCTTACTCCGCACCTCGGTCTGATAAGCGTGATAGTCGTTTATCGGTTTAGTATACGAGGCCGCAGTATTGCCTGTTGGCCTTGCTCCTTTTTCGTACACGTTGTAATGACTCAATTTGCTACCACGTATAACGAGTTCTCGCTGAGAAGCGAAAGCTCAATACCGTCGAGAAAGAGACGCAGAAGGGAGGGTGGGAAGTGGACCCGGTCAGGTTGTCTGACCTGCAAAAGGCGCCGAAAACGCTGTGATGAAGCTAAGCCTGGGTAACAAATAACTTCTTCTCAATTACTTGTGACCAGCGTGACTGATACCTAAAACTAGCTGCCAGAATTGCGCCAGGTTAGGGCTCAGCTGCGAAGGATATGGCTCGGTGTGGGCAAAGCCTCTCGATCCAGGCGCACAAGTCTTTCAACAAGTTGGACTATCAAAACGACGCAAAATTAGTCGCTCTCATTCTACGTCCGTTGGTTCAGATGGATCCTCCCAAGACCGTCCATCTCCCAATTTGACCTCGTTTCCTTCAAACTCTCTGAGTACATCATGTTCATCTATGTCGAAGTACGATGCCGATGAAACCTGCTGGTTGGAAGTTGGCTGGAGGATCGCTGACAACGGAACCGATACCGAAAAGTCTGTTACTGCTCCTCACAATGGCAGGTCTGGTGTGATCACCAAGCCTTTTGGATACATCAGTCATTTGACTGCCCTCGAGACGCTTTACCTCCAATATTATGTGGAACGAGGGTCCAAACTGTTGGTGAACTTGGAAAATGAAGAGAATCCATTGCGATCATTGCTAATTCCTCGAGCCCACTCCTCTCCCCTTCTAATGAACGCTCTATGCGCGCTGTCTGCCATACATCTCGCGAACCGTACAAGCGATAGCTTGTACGCCCAAACTGCAGCAGCAGATTATTACATTCAAACAATGAGAGGCGTTCGGACCGCACTTACTGAGCGTTCCGCCGATAAATTTCCCGAGGACGCTCTTCTATCGGTTGCTCTTCTTTGCAAATTTGAGGTAGTACGTGGAAGCGTGAGGCAGTGGACGGTGCATCTGCACGCATTAGGAAAACTGATACTATCTCGCGGTGGATTCGACTCCCTCAGTCAAGACACGGCTCATTTTCTGCGGGGACTGTAAGTAATGATGGCAGTTTGACACTTAATTGCAGTGACCGAGCTAACTTTCAATTCAGTTTTGTATACGGGCAAAATTTGGCAAAATTGACGAACCCTAGACTGATTACCGCGGCCTTGTCGGACCTAAATCATACAGAGATTACCAGACTCGACATATACATCGGCTACACTGAGAGAATTATCAAGCTGTGTGCAAGGATTGCGGATCTGCCTCTTCTTTGCGCTGACCCGGTTGCCCTAGGCTTGGAGATTCATACAATGTCAGTGCTAGCCCACCTACAAAACGTTTGAACGCATGCTGATACTGTACAGCGACGAGTCGCTTCGTAATTGGACAAAGTATTTACCATCGTACATTATACCTAAGGGGACCACAGAAGAAAACCTCACCCGTCTGCACATGGTAGCGGAATGTTTCTGCAACGCTGCATACATTTATCTCCATTCCACGCTAGAATGGATGATGCGGGGGCTCACGCAAAGGGCATCCTCAATTTGGACTTCATTCATATCATTATCAAAACGGGGGGCAGTAGAGCGTTGTCTCAGAACTATTCGTTCATCACCACTCGACGACCACTGCGAGTATTCCGCGCTTACTTTTCCACTCTTCATCACAGGATGCGAGTGCGGAGAGACGATAGACCGAGAACTGATTATGCGATCGTTGACTCAACTGGAAGTTAATTTCGGTATTGGGAATGTTAAACGCGCAAAGGAACTACTGAATATCCTCTGGTCGGGAGAAAAGCTGCATTGGCTCGACGTTTTGGAACACCTAAAATGGGATTTAATCCTAACGTGACTGACAGTGTCCATCTGATGATGTCCAACAGTCACGAATGGCCCATATTGCCTAACTCCTAGCAGTCTGCATTACTGAGGTTGTGAGAAATGAAGGTCAGGTTGCATGGTTGGCTGTGACTCGAGTCATACACTGGCCGATGCCGACGATGCCAGAGCTCACTTCTGTGAAAATTATGTACATGATTGGAAACTACCCTCAAAAGGCTACGACACTTGTGTAACTATCGGCGATATATATATTGTGAATGGCCATCCTCATTTTGCCGGATGTTTGTCCGAGAACCATTCTTGAAAAGAATCTGAAGCATCCTCGGATTTTGTTCGGAACTTGGATGATGGCATTGATATATGCTTCTGAATGTTATTATACACTCGGAAAAGTAACCCTATTTGCTGAGTCAAAACCAGAAACTGGATGAAAAAAGGGCTGCCACTTGACACTGCGCCATGAAACTCCCCGGTCCCCGGTCTCTTTCGTGGATTGCTCTGGCTAAGAGACTGAACGATTAACTCAATCCCATATTGACCTCGTCACCCAGCCCCAGTTCTCGCTCCGCTCGCTCAATACCACCTGTAGCTCGAGTACCCCAGCGGTCTAGACGATCTTGAGCGTGGACAATTTCCTTATCTCGAATGCTGGCACTGTCGCTATGCGAGACACTCCCCGCAACACTGCTGTCTCGGCCCATACTGCTATGACTTGCGTTGCCGGAATAGTTCGATGGCTTCCGAGAGTGCGCCATGTCAATCGGTCTCGAGCCGGGGGTTCCCGAGGGGTTGTAACTGGTGGAAGAGGTTATTTTTCCAGCGTCCACGGAGGATGTATTGGTGGAGACTGGTAGCGCAAAGGAAGTGCTACTGGCTTTGTCGCTTACAGGTTTCGAACCCCCGAACCAACGTCTTTTCCGCGCCTTGGAGGAGGCTGACGGGGCAAGACTCACGGCATCGGTATCGACTGTTGAAGCGTCAATGTTCCCCGACTCCCTCTCATTATCCAACGCCTGTGTTAAACTAGACTTGGCCGTAGCCGGCGTGTTTTCAGTCGCTTGTGGTATCTCGACGAGTTCAGCGTCGCGGCACCATTTGCGACGACGAGTATAACGATCCCAACCATCTTGCCCACGACGGCCATCATTCCACTATCATGTCACATGACGGTTAAATAGGGGTCAACTGGCACGGACGGAGGTGCGGTCTCACCTTGTTATCATAGTAGATCCATCCTCCACCATCCGCTGCTTTACCATCTGCCTTGCTGTTCGTATCATCAGCTCCTTCAATACGCCACTCGCTGCCCTCGACCCAGCGCCACTTGGCACTCCCAGCCTGTACATGTGGGAGTTCAAAATCATCCTTGGACGGAGCCGGGTTCAGATGTTCATCGGTCCATGCAGCGCGCTCAGAGGGAAACAGAGAGTATGTCCATCCAATTCCGAGCCACCGGCGTTGATTCTCGTAAAGCACAAAGGTGAAGCGAACACCGGAGGAATCCCCTCGCCGCCTCGTTGCAATAGTTGCAGCATGACCGTGGCTCTGAGCCCAGAGGGACTGAGGTTTATTGGCATCTAAAGAAAATGAAAGACCGGTAATCATGGAACATATACGGCGAACAGTCAGGGATCTCCATAAAATGACTCGTGATACTCTTGCTGGTCGGGAGTGATAGGTGAGAATGATGGTGCCTATAGTCATGACAACACGGCGAGTTGTGATTATATAGAAGGGCGGAAGGGTCAATGCGATCCAGATGGGAGTCACAAAAAGAATCCGTATGAACATAGTAGTGAGAGCGGGTCTTGTAGTCGCAGAGGTCGCCGTTCTCTGGGTTGATAGGAAATCCGTAAGCTCAAGGAGAGGCTCCAGGAGGATGTTGCACCGAGTCGTGAAAGTTCTTAATGTCTCGACAATCTCATCCAAAGTCTCATGCTGATGCGAAGAACTCTCAGAGGCACTCTTTTGGTGCTGTCGTTTCTCGTCCGTGAATGCTGCCGTCGATAACGGAGAGAAGCGTCTCCAATACATGCCGAGGATTAGCCCGATGACGACTATCATTGGACCGCCCCAAAGAATAATCGCATCGCTGTACAGGACCACCGTCCAAAATGCCGCCACAAGAAGGAAGCTTTGCCATGGGTCGTCCGTTGTCCACGTGAGCAAGCCGGCGAGTTTATTCAAAGGAAGTATAAAAGGATGAGAATAGGCCAGAGCTCGAGTGATGGCCGGAGGTGTAGCCACAAGAAGGGGAGATTTGCGATGTACGATTATGCTGGAACGTTGTCTGGACGTCAAGGATGAGCCTGAAATGGTACTGGGCGAAAAAGCAGCAACCGTTGGTGGCTGAGAATCAGGCTGTAAGCCATGATCCTGCGCGTATGACGGGGCCATGGAATCTATCCACGGAATATCTTCTACCACAGCATCAGCATCTCCTGTATACCCTTCAATCGAACCGGATCCATATTGCTTCTTCCCGGCTCGGTAATCCTTCTCCAGTATATGGGCGCGGTAAGGTAGCGATGGATTACAGTTGTGTCACGTACCGAGTGCTGCCATCCAACAGAGAGGTCACATGCATCATCGATCAAGAGCATTGCGGGCAGTGCGATCGCGAAGAAGAAGGGGAGGAGGAGAGGAGACGGAGAAACCGATATTATGTCGGACGAGAAGAAAAGCTCTCCAAGAACCGAAAGGGTTGCAGGCAGATCATCGACTGCGGGGGAAACAGGTTGAGATCCGCGGACAGTTGAAGCCTTTTGCTCGTGGTTCTCGGGACATGTGACTGCTTGTCCTAAAGAGGATACCAGGGCGATATCTTAGTAGTATACAAGAAACAATAAGGATTGATTAGTATTTTCAAGATTGAAATGGTTGCAAGTACAAATAGTATCAAGATTAACAGTAAGCACTTATCTACTGAACAAACCATACGATAATGGTGTTCTTCAGCTCTTCTTGTCACTGGGCCGAAGCCGACAATGAACCGCGACTGGACCAATTCCGCCGCCGAAATTTTTGCCATTGAGCGTCTGGCTTCAGGTTCCATCTGCGATTCTCCGGTTGTCCAGCGCCATCCATCCATTCAACCCTCACCCCTCAGTCTCTTCACGACCGGATAGGTATTCACATTTGGCCGGTTATCTTCATCTTATTTCTTTTTCTTATTGAGAATTCTCTCTTCGATCTAGGTTCTTCAGTACCTTTTGATCTTTTCCGACATTGATCTTCCTTTGCTTCTCTAATTCCTCCAACATGGTGAGTGCTTCTCTCGACAGCCTTGTCCTCGTTTCCATAAGATCATGCTTCAGCCTCTTCATCACTAGCAGGCGCAACTAGCTGACTTCCCGGCTACTTCATAGGCCCACCGTATCCTTACCCAGGTCGTCGTCACCGGCGCTCGGGTATTCGGTCGAGCCTTCGCAGAAGCGTACAAGCAGGCCTCCGCATCGTCTAAATACGCCCAGGCAAATAAGGGAAAGGGAGGAAGCTCAAGCACATTTGCATCTTCCGGCTTGACACTTGATGAGGCTTGCAAGATTCTCAACGTCAAGCCACCGGCCGGTGGAGAAACGAATCTGGAACAGGTGATGGAGCGGTTCAAGAAGCTGTTTGATCTGAATGATCCCAAAAAGGGCGGCAGCTTTTATCTGCAGAGCAAAATCTTGCGCGCTCGCGAGAGAATCGAGATGGAGATCCGACAAGCGGAGCGCAAAGCCGCACAGGAGAAAGAACTCCGGGAAGGCTGGAATCCTAAGGTGTACAAGGACCGGTGATTTTTTTTTTTCTTTCCCCCTGTTTCACCGGAATTTGAAAAACGTCGAGTTTGAGTGTGTTCGACTCCTACCCACGACGCTATGCGCTCTTGAATCCGACCCGACCCGCTGTCGATTCGCGGAATGGAGAGATCGATCGTTGAGTTGGGACAGACTACGATCCGCTGTCGCTTTCTGCTTTTTTTTATGGTTCTCCTTTCAGCTCTTCGGCATAGCAAGGCGTTTTGTTTGGTGGCTCCCAATGTTGGTATTGGAGACAATATAGACCCCTGCCCTTTGCATTGGCTACTTCGATGTTCATTGCATGGCACGGTTGGAGCGAAAGATGCCGTCGCATCATGTTGTACACCATCTCGCTCGCGACCTATTGTTTTTCTCGCCCATGTGTTTTATTCGGCTCCTAGGAGTGCGGGTTTCTTCCCTTTTGTGTACATTATTCTCGAGGAGCGGGATACATGGGAAACAGCTATTTCTGAGTCACGGAGAGTTCGTCTCTTCTCTGAGCAGATGCTGTCCTTTTCCCCGTCTATCGCAAATTTTTCTCCACTCTACCTTGTCTAATTAATGGAATGAATCAACAAATGTACCATAGTACACCGTGTGGTGACGGTCTGCTTTTGTCTATTCTCTTCCCTTGGGCAATAAAGTCCACCCAGCCTCCAGCTTTATATAGTTTCAGCATTCGTCATATACTGCCTACCCGGACAGTGACAGAACAGTTATAGTTCAGGGATTTCTTGTCATCTTTAATGGTAGGAGATGCGTATAGAGGTGTAAGAGCGTTGCCGGGAGTTCGCTTTTAGCTCTTCTCGGCGTTCTCTCACCACCGCCTTGGGATCGATCAATCGATCCCATCTCAGGTACCATCAATCAATACTGCTAGCAGAAGTCTTCCATCTTCCATCTTCCAACTTCCAAGATCTCCCAACCTCTGATAATTCTAGATCCGATTGATTATGTACAGTCGATTGGCCATGAAGTTCATCGGACTGATCTAAATCAACACTAATCGGACCCAGTCCATGGCGCCATTCCCTCTAAGGTGGGCATCAGCCCCATGGGTTAGAAATCAATTCCAGAATAATAATGGCTCGCCTTCGCGCCCCTCCTAACAAGTATTTCTTTCTTTCTATCTCCACGATTGATCACAGGCTTGTTGATAGTCTCGTCAGTGAAGATTGCAGCGCATTGCTCCTCTTACCTCCAAGAACTCTGTGAATTGCTTACAAGTGGCAACCCGCAATCATGGGGCGTCCCTCTGTCCCTCTGTCGGCGGATCTTCCGCCACTCATTATGGGCACCGCGACTTTCAATTCTCAGTACAACCAGGATCCATACGCCCTCCCCACGACGGAACTAGTTCATCGCGCTCTCTCGAGCGGTGTCCGTGCTTTCGATACGTCCCCGTATTACGGCCCAGCCGAGGAGCTTCTCGGTCGTGCTCTGGCTACTGATTACGTTCGCTCCAATTTTCCCCGTCATACATACCGATTGCTCACCAAAGTGGGCCGAGTGGCAGCCTCTTCCTTTGACTATTCTCCGAAATGGGTGAGGTACAGCGTGAAGCGGAGTTTGCGCCGCCTCCATACCAATTACTTGGATGTGGTCTACTGCCATGATGTTGAATTCGTGAGCCCCGAGCAGGTCCTCGAGGCGATTCGAGAGTTGCGCCGCATCCGCGATACCGAAGGCACTATTCACTACGTTGGTATATCGGGATACCCTGTGGATGTACTGTGCGACCTTGCAGAATTGGTCCTGCGCGAGACAGGCGAGCCGCTCGACGCGGTGCAGTCATACGCCAATTTCACACTCCAGAATACCCAACTGCTCACCCAGGGTCTCCCTCGGTTAGTGGCCGCCGGCGTGGACGTGATTCCCAATGCGTCGCCGTTAGGTATGGGCCTTCTACGGCGCAAGGGTGTGCCCATTGGAAGCATGGGCGATTTTCACCCCGCTCCAGACGGTCTTCGGAAAGCCATTCGCAGTGTGAGCGAGTGGGTCGATGCTCAAGGAGAGAAACTCGAGGTGATTGCCATCCGCTTCGCTCTCGAGTCGTGGCTCCACAACGGTGCTAAGGCTGGGGCTCTAGGCCCGCCTCTTGCGCGGTCCCCCGGCGCTGATCCTGGGTTTCTCTCCGTCGCCCACATGGGAACGGGCGAGCGGCTAGGTGTCAGCGTGATGGGTGTAAGCAATATAGAGGAACTGAACGAGACATTGCGCGTTTGGCACAGCATTGTCGATGGATTAGAGAACCAGGACGACGAGGAAGACACCAGCGAACATGCACAGGCCGCTTCTATACCTACCGCTTCCCAAGCGCCAGCCATTCTCACGCCGTCTGAAGGAGTCATCACCGACCGCGCTTGGTCCAAGTCACGTCGCAGTCGCATTCTGTCCCTCGCTCAAGGCATCCGGTCCGTTCTTGGCCCGCAATGGGTGGACTATACATGGCCCAGCCCTGGCCCAGATTTTGTCAATTCGCTACCCGCCGAGCATCTCGCTCTCCTGGAAGAACTTGATATTGAAACGGCCGGTTCTAAAATTCAGAACGCCGATTTGGTTGCCGGAAAACAGGACGAGCGTATGGTAACACCTCCTCTGGACGCGGTGGACAAGTAGATACCCCTTGGCACAATGCCATCCAATGTTGCTTTATGATATATTTCTTCTTGACCTTATGACCCATGATGAGTGCACACCTTGATAGAGTTCATAGGGGAAGGTGTTCAAAGGGTCTCTTCTCGGACCGTTCCCGAGGTATCATCGACTTTCTCTACTTTTTGGTTCGGAAGCAGCGTTTTATTCACCCCTTTGACTTATAGATGTGACTTCCCGAAGAACAAATAATCTTGTTGCATGTGTCAGCTGGACCGGTATTCCTCCAAATCATCCTCTCCAAGCAATCGCATGTAGCGCTTCCTTGATGAGAAAGAGGTGGAAGGGAATTTTGCGAAACGGAACGGAGGCGATTGCATCTCCGTAACCTGTAGCATTTCGAAATTCTTAAAGTCAATATTGTTTCTCAACTAGCCATTTCAGGTTCATAATGGATCAATAAGCTTCGCCCCGTCTCGGGTGTGGAACCTGTGTCTGGACGGCCCAACCAGTCTTGCGAGATGGCTGGCAGTAGACGAAATTTGTGTTGATTGGGATACTCGACCAAGAAAATCACTGTATCTGTCAGCGACGGCACACAGCCCAATATGTTGCTGTTAGAACGGGTGATGTCTGAAATAACAGGCAGCCCATATCGACCCAAGGGCTCGACTGTCAGGGTCTGCACACTTTAGGGACAGGAGGTAAAAGCAATATGAACAGAAGTACGAATCACAGACTCTTTCGTAAACTCAGAACGCCCCGAGAAACCCCCAGAACCAATACCGACAACCAGCATAGCCTCCCACCCTATTCACAAACCCAAGGAGAACTCCACATACACTCAAACACGGGTATCTGATGCAAATCGCGATGAAATGAGAGAATGACACTAGAGAGAACAAAGAAACGAGAATCGAGTCACCCGGATAGACCTCAGCAGAGGGATATCACCGCTCGTGGGCGCCGCAAGGAAGCGTCAATGTCCGTTGAAATCTGACACCAAACCTTGGGTCACGAATCCACCTGCTAACTGTACTGGTTTATTTCGTATCTTTTTCTCGACTTGCGAGATCTCTGTCCATCTCAGATTGGGTTTTATAACCACCTAGACTCAGGGCTTGCTCATTACTAATGGAGTTTGGAATAGCAGGTATATCGGGGCGCAAACGTCTAAGACGGGCGGCCCGTTCTCGCGATGCTTGTTGCTTTCTTTGCATCTTGGTCATCTTCTCCTTGGAGTCCTTGGATGCTGGCGCTGGAGGAGCTTTGGAAGATTTCGATGAAGGAGGTTTCGCAGGAAGATTAGGTGGTAGAGGAGAAAGGTCGGCAGGAGGTGGAGGAGGACTATCTGGGGGAGGTGGCGGAGGTGTGGGAGCTCGACGATACTGTGCAAATCTGGGATGGGTCTCAAACACCGCACGTAGCTGCGAACGCTGCTGTGCGTACTCCTCATAATTCGCAGCGATAATGCTCTGCAGAATGCTGGCTTTTGTATCGCCAGACACCGCCGCGGAGACCATACGTTCCTTAAGAAGTTGGAATGCCCTCGAGAACGACCTGAAGATCAGATGAATTTCCCGAGTTCCACCCGACACATCGTTATCCGGATTGTTGGGATCCTCGATTGATAAACGAGCATCATTATTCCCTTGGAACCCCTTGTACACTCTCTAAAGGAAGCGCGTCATCAGTGGATTGGAAGGTCCGCCCAAGTTTGCATTGAGATACTCACCTTGTTGAAATAACCCGGCGGATTCAAGCGGATACCGACATCCTCAAAGTTGAAAGTGTTGCCGTAGAATTCGAAGAAATCCATGAGAATGCTGCCCAGATTAGGCGCTGTGTGACCATGTGGTAGATGCTGAAGAAGACTGGTAACGAGGCAGGTTATGGAGAACCCTCCCAGACCACCAGTTGGGACCTCGTTAAGGCCACGAAGCAGCAGAAATTGCTTGACCACCGCTACAATCACTGGCATCGCCGGATACTCTGATTTCCAGTTCTGAAACGTGCTGTTGGCGATGAGCCCGCTATCATTGTCAAACGACAGGTCAACCCGCAAGCCGGTCATCTTGTCCACAAACTTCAGAATAGGAACGCGCGCATGCGCGATGGTCTCTATTGAATTAGGAACGGCGATTTCAAGATTCTTGAGAAAGGCCGCGAAAGCGTAGATCTGCCCTTTACGCTCACCAAAGGTCTTTATGCCGTTGCGCATGAAATTTGATGACAACAGAACAAGATCTATATCCGCAGTGGGCAAATACAAGCCAGAAGCGAACGAGCCGAACGGACGAAGTTGCACACCATAGTACCTACTTTGGAATGCTACCTGCAGCCTTGTAATCAAATCTGCTCGGACAATCTGCTCATACTGCATCGGCTTAACCCAGTGGTAGAAACCTAGAATTTCGTTGTGCAGCCGAGAACCCAGGTGCAAGGAAGGCTCCATGAGCGACATCCAAGGAGTTGCATCCTCATGCGGGCGCGCTCTCCACTCGTCAATAATCGAGCCATCATCGTAGAATCTGACCATGGGCCGTCCGGTCTTCTTGGAATAGCCTTTTATCTCGTCATCGTGTGTTCTCTTCCGGCTCCCGAGAGCAGAGTCTCTTTCTTGCAGACGTTTCGGTCCCGAAGGAGCATTGTCCGGCACCTTCATCCTGGCTTCTTCTTCGTCGATCAAGCCACTGAAGGATATAAAGTCCTCGTTGGTCGTCACTGCATCCGCAGGTGCTGTCTGCTTAGCGTTCTCAGCGATCCGCGCCTTGCGAATCAGCTTGACGACATCAACCCTCTTCGCCAACGTCTCATCAGGCGGGGGGAGGACAGTGTAAGGATCTGGGTTGGACCATTTTGGAGCTGTGACTGGTGCGGGAGTAGGAGCAATCGCAGAATTTGTTCCTATCGCACGCTTCTTGCGCGGATGCGAAGCCTCGTCGTCCTTATCATCATCGGACATGTCCATCTCGGCTTCCTCGCTGTCACTGAGGCTTGAAATAGGCGCAAATTTCATGGCCGGTTTTTCATCTCCTGATTTAGCCCCCAAGATGGGCTCTGGAGTGGTTTCTCTTTTGGTAGTCAAGAGCGGTCGTTCGGCCGTCCCGGGTCGTGCATATCGGAAAGTGAACTCATGTCTTGGATTATTGTTATTGTGCGACCGTCGGTCGTTGCCTCGAAACTCGAAAGCTGGCGGCATGATGGTACCGCAGCTAGCAAAGTCCGAGTATGTGCAGAGAAAATGAGATTATGAAACAAGAAACGGAGACGTGAAGTTGCACCAAACAAAGAAAGCAATGATGCATCAAACGACGCGACTTTTTTTCTTTTACTTTGCGATTTTGATTTCCGCCGCCGGGAGGAAAAAAGTCGCGGGGGACCGATAGCGTATCGGGAAGGCGGTGGGTGCTTGTCAGTTGACTTCGACGTATGGAAACAGATACCGAGTATGCAGCAACTTATCAACAACATTCGACGAGACACCCTGACATACTGGCTCAAGCAGTCAGTTACGTGTTGAAATGCTCCATACAGGAAAAGCATAGCTATCTTCTTCAATGGAACAATGTTGCCGTTAAGATCTGAATTATCCTTGACCTCAAGTATTAGGTCTTTTCTTGCTTTCTCCCCAGTTTCTCAATCCAACTTCCAATTGTTCAATCAACTCCTGCTCCAAGGCCATTTCTTTGAAACTCACTCGCTCAGTTGCCCATTCTAACCATTCCTCGGCTTTGACACCGCTTCTGGCTCGGAGAAGACCTGTGCTCACATCTACGACGCCCGGCCTTTCTTGACAGTGCCAGAACACAGTTGCGCCACAGCGATTGCAGAATTCCCGGTAGATTCCGGGGCGACTTTCATATTGCTGCATTGTCCCTGAGCCATAGGCTAGGGACTTTCCGTCACCCGAAATGATGTTTGATCTGGGAATGAAAGCCCAGGACTGGATGGAAAACCCACTGGCCAGACGACATGATCGACAGGCGCATGTTCCTACCAGATATTTGGTATTTCCATCTCGCAGCCACCACTTGACGTCTTCAACATTCTCCGGAGATGCCAGATGGTATGGAACAATCAAATCTGGCCAGGGGGACCTTGGCTTGGCGGAGTTCGAGTCTGGCGGTGTAATGTAGAATTCAATGCCCCCACAGTGACATCGAGCCTGCAGCCGGCGAAAGCCATGACCTTGTTCCTCCAGCTTGTTGCTGTCCTGGGCGTGTCCGTTACAGATATTCTGCTCAGTGTCTAACCAACAGGCTGATGTTGTTTGTTTGGCGTCTCCGGGCAGAAAAGAGCTCAAGCCGCCATCTCGGGTATCTTCAGCTTTCCAATGCCGTATAAACCTAGCCGGCGGGGGTTTCTCCAATAGTACTCCGTCTGCGACCAAAGTTTTGCCAGTGGCTTCCAGCCGGGCGAACACATGGGCTCCACAAGTTCTGCAGAAATAGCGACTGATACAGTCCGACTGCTGGTATTTCTGGAGACGATCCAAGCTCGGGCCGGGAGTCTGCAGGAAATAGTAAGAGGAATACAGCATGCCCGTAATGGCCCGACAGTCGATGCAGTGGCATAGATTAAGTGTCGAAAGGTCAGAAGCCCAGTCAAGCAAAACGTCTTGCGCTGCATCACCGCACAGGCACGAGATGGGGCGAGTCATTGCGTCCGTAGCCATGGAGGTGACTAATGTTACTAATAATTTTAAACAGCAAGGTGGTGAAAACTTCCGTCAAAGCTCACTCTAGTCATTTGAAGTCGGCAATTTGCTGCGCGTAATGTCTGACTTTTCTCTCAATGTACTGGTTCTAGCAGACTGAAGCT
The DNA here is from genome assembly GCF_010724455.1 of Aspergillus lentulus. The sequence goes on along the minus strand of NW_022983953.1, from coordinate 38,138 downwards.
TATGGGCGGTTACCTAGCCTCTCATGTAAATATCTGTCTCGTCGTAGCCAGGAAAAACACTCCCAGACTGTGGAATATGCTTTCAAAACAACTTATTGGCAGCTCCGAGATCATCGACCTGCAGAAATCTGCTCAAATCGATGTTGGTGTGACGAAATATTCGCTGATGACAGATGTTAGATGTACTATTCGGGGGTAGGCCAAGAATGGCAACTTGGCCTATATAAAAGCAACCCCGCCCGTCGTGAGCTCGGGTTTCAGATTTTGACTCCTCCAAAAATTCACACAAAAGCTTCTCGCGAGACCGACTTGATCAAAGAGAGCTATTCCCTTCTCTATAATCACTACTGCCATCATGAGTAAGTGCCAGCTTCATATATTGATCAATCATTGCTGTTATGCCGTCATTTGAGGGGAAGCGGGGTATTCCCCTTCGCAATCAGCCTTGCGATATTCGTTTGCGTTCATATATTTTGCCTGTCAAAGCTCATCTACATTTCTTCTTGCACGAGTCCTTTTTGAAGTTTCCGACCTTCCAACTGACATGAAGCGTCTTCCTGATAGGCGACCACGGCTGCACCTGCGGAGCCTCTTGCCAGTGCCCTGCTGGACAATGCAACTGCCCTGTACGTTTGCATCTCAACTGATAGCTTTTTCCATCCTGGACTGGTACTGACAAGATTACTGGTTGCAGAAGAGGTAGAGCGGATGACACATTTTACTTGCTACCTCTCGGGAGGATGCTGCGAAGCTTAGGGGACGGACTATGTTTACGTCTTTGGGGGGAAGAACAACAGTCTTCGGCTAGATTCGAAGCAATAAAGAAAAGAAAATCATTTAACTCTCATTATCTGGACTCTGGACTTACTCTTGCAAAACGATAGTTGGAAATAGTAGTAGTGCTTAGATTCAAATCTGTAAACAACAAATTGCAGTATGCCCTGGGTTCATTGTCATGGATGACCATGAGAGAACACACACGCTCTATCGTGTTTATCCTTGAATGTTCTTCCGACATGCCACAGCAGTTAGCAAATTCCAGATGACACGCAGAACGATAGTAGTCGCCGAAGGCTGCTTGAAGCCTTCGGACCATCATCATCAGATCAGCAAACGTGTGAGCAAGTCGCCCGATCCTCTTCTGACGCGGTGCAAATGTGGAGAGTTGCCTCGGTCCTGCCAATCTTGCCACTTCATACAGACCCTCTAAAGGCTCAGTGCGCCTGATTCCTTACTTGGACCCGAGCTGATCATCATGTGCGAGTTTGTCGCGGATCCCGCGGTTGGCGCACCATATAAGGTAGGTATATGCTGTCCCTCCCGTATATCGGAGTTTTTTCCTGCCTCCATATTTCTTCTGACTTGGTCATAAGAGAAGGATAACATACCCCCCGCTAACATCAGCTGAACCTCCACTTTCCTTGCGCCTGAGCTTGAGGGAAAGCATGCAGTCTTTGAACCAATGACTTCGTCGTAAATCGTGGTGTAGGAGGAGGGGCTGATGGAGGGGCAGTGAAGCGTTAACTGGGCTAAAGGCGGCCAGTGCAGGAAATTGCCTGCATAACCGCCCACTCGTGGTGCTCCACAAGCTCAATGCTACAGTAGGAGAACCTATTGTGGAATGCTTCACGGAATCTGTATCAAGCAAGGGTGGGATGACTGCAGTCATGAAGTTGTCTTGCCTCAGACTGTGGCCTGGTCTTCTGCTCTAACGTCTGCCTGTCAGATCAACACCATCGAAGATTCTTTGCAGAAAGCTGTTTAAGAGATGGAAATATTAATGAATCCTCCTAATTGTCACAGTGGACTCTCTTTATCTCTAACATCAAGCCGCACATGCACACTGACTGCCGTACACTGCACTAGTACGAACATCTTTGAAACAAATATGTAGGAACTGCTAGGATTTAGTATCCGCGTAAAAGCGTGGGAGATCGTAGCAATTCATTACTAAGGAATCATCATAATAAATAAGAACATGACAATATACTTACCTGGCAAGGAAAGCATTTTAGCGATAATCGGCTTGCAAACTCTCCTTCTTACTTGCTGCCTCACTTTGTCACTCGCCTAGAGGCCTGTTCAGGGTTCTGCTGTGATCAACATCAGCCAATATGACGGATGACTGGAGCAACGGTATGCACTTAGCTGGCTCTGACTATACTCGTGTATCCTAGATAGCTGCCTAGTCGAATCATGGCTGTGTACCTACATCGCAGAGCCCAGTGAATGTAGAAAGGTTACCCCTCCTAGGTCCATCGCTCTTCTACTTCCTCCTCTCCATATACCCCCCACCGGTATACATACAGTAGTGGCAGTTTAGCACCACATTGACCACCAGAAAGGTACTCTCAGAAAACTGAAATCAGATTGAATCAACTGACAACAAATCAAAAATTGGCGTGGGGATACACAGAAACAAGTTCCAACACTGACCTTTGCATCCCGAAACAACAAAAGCAAAGCCCTGGCTGGCTGCCCTGACCTCATACCTTCATACTGACTGATAAGTGGCCACCTCCACCAGGGAGTCCATTTCTGGGTATAAAAGCAGCCCTGCTCTCCCTCTCTGTCTGTTTTCTTCTTCTCCGTCTCATACTAAGCCTCATAGCAACTGAACAATACAATCTCAAAGCCTATCTTAAAGCAACCCTTGGTTCACCACCAACTCAATCAAGATGACTCCCTGCTCCTGCAACTCCTGCGCCTGCTCCAGCGACTGCAACGGCTGCTCCTGCTCCTCTTGCGGTGTATGTATCTCCCAGATACCGGAGCCGATCCTAGTCTATATGGAAGCTAACTATTCCTCAGCACTAAATGGCACAATAAGCCCACCGGCTCTCATCTTCGAGACGACAGACAATTATCATGCAGCTCCTGCAGGATGTCCTGACACGATGCCACAAGTACGCTATCGTTGACGTCGTGAGATATGCCAATTCGGGGGTTGTCTTTGGGTTCGTGGGCGTGATGTGTTTTTCTTTCCTTGTTGATTTGCTACCTGTCTCTCTGCGTGAGTCCATGGACTGGCATAGCGTGATTGAAGTGACTTCCAGTCGCTTGATTTAAGCATGATAGGATAGGAAATTCAAGTTCTATCTTATTGAGAATGCGTGTACGCCCGTCCATTAATGTAGTCGCCATGAGGTGTAAAGTCGACGCTTGAGCGCCTCTGTTCGAAGCTGGGTATGGGCTAGAAAGCGTGCGAAATGACGCGAAGGATATGTATATATGTTTGCAAGTAGATCCTTCCAGACGTTGGCTCCTCTGACTACGGACATGCAAATCCTTCGGCTACTTACGGAGTAGATGCAGCTGTTATAAGGCAGAATACCTTTGAGGAGAAGGGGAGGGCTTTTCTATGTTAGACACATGTGCATAGTGTATATTCCTCTGGAATCCAGCCTCGCTCCCTGAGATTATTCAGATCCTCTACAGTTAAAGCCCTTAGTCCGATTATTCACCTCACCATGTGTTTGGCCCCTGAAGTCGGCGCTGTGTATCTTGGAGTAATACCTAGCAAGGCAGAAAGGACTAAGTCTCGTATTGAACCTGTATGAATCATAATGGAGATCACCGCTATACATCAACCCTAAACCCAGGATTTGACAACTTCCGCTTCTACAATTCATCCTTGCGTCTTGGTGCCACATCGCCTTCTTCTTCTCCTCCCGGGCATACCGCCGGGGTGGTGACAATCATGGAGTAGACACACTTCTCGTCCTCTGTCACTTTGAGGATCTCGTTTTGTTCCCCACACTCCAAGATGACTGTGGTTGACCGAGCTGGTCCGTTCCAGCAGGTCTGCCCATTCGTGTACACAAGAGAAACCCGTTCCTCGGGCACAATCTCGCCGGTCTCGTTGAGCTCGTCCACGCTGACCGAACCGATACGACCGAATTTACCCATCCGAACAGTTGCTCCACCTTTCTTAGGAATCTGTTTGGTCTCGTCCAAGAAGCAATGTTCATACGTATACTCCCCGGAATCCTTGGAGATGCAAACGCCTTTAAGAGCGCGGAAAACGCCTGCCTTTCCATAGTCGGTTTCAAGATCGGCTTGATGGTTTTTCAGCTGAGTGTACAGTTCCGCAAGATTGGTCTTGGTCTTTTCAAGACTCTCGCGAGCTTCGGTCACTGCCTTGGATTCGGCGGTCGAGCCTTCTTCCTTCTTGGGCAGAATGCCGTTGTCCTCGAGGAAGCGCCGAATGGAAATCACTTTATCTTCCACAAACGACACAATAGAAGGAGGCAGGTAAGCTGCCAGCTTGTAGACTATATGGAAGGTCAGCAATCGAACCGGCATACGCAATGAAATAGCTGAAGCACGAACCTGCATCGGTCTCGTCCTCCTCATTTTCCCACTGTTCCCAGTTGACTCCCGATGTGTCGTCATCAGGTTTGGCAATTTCATCCAGATCTCGATCGCGGGCGCTGTTTCCGAGATTGCCCACGTCTTCTCTGGCAGCATACTCCTCCCAGCTGCGCACAGCTCGTTTGACACCCTCGTCGTTGAAATTGGGATTGTATTCGATTTTGAACTTGGACAAGATGTCCTCGAGCTCTTTTAGCCGCGATCGAGCCTCGTCCCTCTCCTTGCGAACCTCTACCAGCGCATTCCGCAGTTCCTCAACCCGTCCTTTGGCCAAGGAAGCAAGGATGTTAACCTTGCCTGCCTTCTTGCCCCTCACCATTTTGCTCTCTTCTCGCTTCTTTACCTCCTCATATTCAGCCTCCATGTCCTTCACCTTCATGTCTAGTGCCTGGATTTCAACTTCGAATCTCCTGATGTGGTCCTCGACTTCCTTTTGCTGTCGGCCGGAATCCACGAGCAGATCCTTCTTCTTCTTGAGGGCAGCCGTCATGGACTTCGCTCTCTTTTCCTCTTGCTTGCGCCATTGCTTGCCAATCTCTTTGCACTTATCTTCGCACTTGGTGCCCCCGACGTGCGCCCATTCGTCACTTCCGTCACAGCAGAATTCGTAGTCGCAGACACCATCATTCACTCGCTGAAAAGAAACATATGACGGTTTATGGCCTTTATTCTTGCAATAAAATCCCGGAAGGGCAAGTGTAAGTTCGAGGTCGCTGTTCCCCGGCCGATCGGCGGCCGTCAGGGGGGAATTACGGGATAAATAAGAACATGCTGACGTTCCAGGCTCATCGCTGCCATCTGGACAGTCACAGTAGTCATCGTTCACGGCAGAGAAGGGGATCTGTATGGCTGGGTTCGATATACAGCTGAATGTCGTTGTGTCTTTGTAGAACTTGGCAACTGGTGCGGGCGAATTGCGCCATTAGCTTCCTCGTATCTTATGAAGTGTTTATAGTAGTTGTGGTCACAAAAGCATCATAACCAAGGCTTTATGGGGGCCGAATATCATGGCAGGCGAACGGAGTCTTCACATGAGCTAAGATGCATGGTAATGGTATACTTACATTCTGGACCGACACCCCGAGGTCTTGCTGTACCATCGCTCGCGGCAGCCGCGGCGGTAGAGCATGCCGCTATGCTCGCAAAGAAGAGCACTCCCTGAGAAAGTATCATGATGCAAGCATTGAGCTTGCTCGTCAATGCCTTGTTGTGCCTGGGACAGTTGTTCTATAGGAATGCGGAGAGAGCTTCTGGCCAGCTGTTGATAAGGCGGCGGAAGCAATCTGGGGAGAATAGACCGGCGCCTTAGTCATCCCGTTATCATTCTTCTGTGGCAAGCGACGACTGATCTGTGAATGAGATTGTCGCAACACTTCTCAGATACTCTATATACGAAATTTCTGGAATTAATCGCTGAAAATATGGGTAATGATGGTGGCAGGTAAGTGTTTTTAATGCGATTCATCAGTGAGATTGTCCATCTAAGGTCTTGCATAGTATCCCCACTCGCCGCGAGCTCGTCAGAGAGGCCGCAAAAGCTCCCAGCACAGCGCAAGTGAAAGAAGCCCAACGTGAAATGCAAGAACACTTTTGGACTACCTGTCCGTTGTCGCATAGACCGTTAGCTCGACCGATTGTCTCCGACTGTGTCGGTAATCTATATAATAAGGATGCAATATTGGAATTTCTGCTTCCCGGTGACGACGCCCAGGGTATCAGCTCTAAAGCAGACTGCGAAGAGATCTTATGCGGGCGAGTGAAAGGACTCCGTGATGTCGTTGAGCTGAAGTTTGAAGTCGATACGGAGCGTGGCGAACACCCATCCAGCAAGCATGATAGACGCGAAGCGTGGATCTGTCCCGTCACTGCTAAGCAGCTAGGTCCGAGTGTGAAGTCGGTCTACCTTGTCCCATGTGGCCATGTCTTTTCAGAAGAAGCCATTCGTCAACTTAAGGACGATAAGTGTCTACAGGTATGTTTCTTGTGAGCCACATCTCAGCGCCGCAACTTGTTGCTAATTAGTCTGCGACGCACAGTGCAACGAGCCCTACGCCGAGGATAATGTCATCCCAATTCTTCCACCGAAAGAATCAGAAAAACAACGGCTGATGGCGAGAGCACAAAAGCTAGCCGAGCAAGGGCTCACTCATTCCCTCAAGAAAGCTCCTGGCTCTAAAAAGCGCAAGAAGCATGCTAATGGAGATTCCGCCGAGACTGAAGCCACTACCGAAGCAGACTCCAAGCCAGCCCTGGCTTCGTACTCACAAAAGGATCGGGCTGCAGCCTCGAGTCGAAGTAATACCTCGACTCCGACTCCCAATGCATCAAATGGTATCAAGAACGCCTCGACTGCGATGCTGACCGCGCGAGTCCTGGAAGAGGAGAACGAGAAGAAAAGGCGTCGGAAAATAATGGGTGCGAACGAGAATATTAGCAGTCTTTTTACTAAAAGGTCTGGAGACGTCAAGTCCACCAATAGTGACTATATGACGAGAGGCTACACGATGCCCTCTAAGAGATAATGAGCTCTAATGTGTGCATTCTGAAGGCGTTCGGCGTTAACGGGGTATGCTTGTCGGCTACTGCACCGGCTCTTCTGATAAATCCAATATTCGATAGACGCTTTAACACTAACTCGATGCTGTAAATATTCCAAAAGGATATTTCATGTATTGTACAGATATTCCCCATTCAGAAGAGAAAGAAAAAATGCTACCTAATCAAACTATATGACATAGTGTAACATTCTGAACCCGAGACACATTTATTCAATAAGGCCTCTTGCACGAAGTTCAGATTCAATGATCTTTTTCCGACCCAATTCCTCATCCTTGTGCAAAGCTGTCTGTCGCTTGGTAAAGAGCTTGACGTTAGGCAGGTGCTGAAGCTCGGGGTTGTTGACCAATTGATCGGCCAACTTGGTGGGCTTCGGATTGACGACTCCCTCAAGGTATTCCACGGCCTGCTTGACAGTGGAGATCGAATGCATGACAGGATCAGGGAAATAGTGACCGCTCAACTGAGACAGTCTCTTCAGGAACTATGATTAACGGGAAGTTAGCAGAATGCCTCAATTAGATACTAAATCAAAGATGCGAGATAACTTACAGCAAACTTAGTTTCTGGATCGTTCAATGACAGGGAGAGGAATCCCTTATCCTGCACACTACGGTAACCGAAGAATGGAGGGGTGGGGGCCTGCGATATCGAGTCTTCGACGGGTTCCTCATGTTCCTCTGTCTCAGCGTCCTCTTGCACTTCTTCCTCGGTTGGTGCTGCAGTCGTATCGGCTCCTCCACCAATCTGCTCGAAGATGTAAACGAGAACATCCTTCGATTCGTCGTCCGGATAGACCAAAGATTGGCCCCATTGACTCTCTGCATTCGGCTCGATCTTGCACTTCCAGATCAGTTTGAAAACGGGCTTTTCATGTTCCACGACGTCGCAGATCTTCGTGAGCGGCTTCTTCAGCGCATGCATCAGGCAGATTTCGACTGCGGCTTGGTGAGCGGCCAAATGAAGGTGGCCCTCCTTGGTCAGTTTCTTCTTGAGCATGAAGCTGGATTCACAGTGAGTAAAGAGCTCGTTGTCATTCACCGAAGCTGCCGCGGCCGCGAAAAAAGTGCGTAACGGCCTGCAGAGAAAAGAGTAGCAAACTTACGGATTGAACGCATCAGCTTCCGTAGGGGGAAGGTCTGACCACTTCCCTAGGTGACCAACACGAGGAAGACCCTCCCATGTCGTTGCAGGCTCGTAGGTATCAGATAAGGCATCCTCGCTCTGGGTTTCCAGAGCTTCAGTGGACGCGCGAGCCGGTTCTTCCTCTTGTTGTCCAGGCTGCTTCTTCCATTTCCGCTCAAGAACACCTTCGCCTCCATATGGATCTTTCAAGCCTGGCGGATTGTCCGTTCCCCAAATCTTGCGGCGCACTCGTTCGGTGAGCGGTGTTGCGTTCGAGGCATTTCGCAGGAATTGACGGACAAGGACGGGGCGCGGCCGCACGTCCTGTCTACAGATCGAACAAACGTAAAGGGTTCTGGAGCCCTGAAGGGGTGACACCTCCAGGTTCAATATCCGCAGTGATTGACGCATGACTGGGGCGTTGCGGAAATTGTTGACTATCCACCACCGAAAAGTTTCATGATGCCGAGCGATCTTCCGCAGTGTTGTCACGTGACTTAAAATAGTCTTGGCACCACAACCAATCCATTGCTCACTGTTTCTGATTATTTTGGAGGAAATTCATACAATCATTCGGATAGAAGGATAGGTGTGGAACATAGCAAAGGGATATCTAGTTTAACGCTATGATGTACATACATGTCTTTACGCCGTTATCATAACATAGATACACCACAATTGATACCAGATGGAATCAACACATTTACTCCCGAACAAACATACCGGCCATACCCATGCCAGTTCCGATGCACATACTGACTACACCAACGTCCTGCCCAGTGCGTTGGAGCTCAGGTAGCAAGGTGGCAAGCTGCCTGGCACCAGTAGCACCCAAGGGGTGACCAATCGCAATGGCACCACCCTTGGGATTAACCTTGGCCTCGTCAATTCCAAGCTTGCGCACAGAGTAAAGAGCCTGCGAGGCGAAAGCCTCGTTAATCTCCCAGATACCGACGTCGGAAACGTTCATGCCGACAAGTTCAAGAAGCTTGGGTATGGCAACTGCGGGTCCCACACCCATCTCATCGGGAGCACATCCAGCCACAGCGGTGGCAACCCAGCGAGCCTGGATTGAAGCAGTCAAGCCAAGCTCCGTAGCGGTAGAACGGCGCATCAACAAAGCAGCAGCGGCACCATCGCTGACCTGCGAGCTGTTTCCGGCGGTGCTAGTGCCATCTGCCTTGAAGGCAGGCTTCAAAGTTGCCATCTTCTCAGCAGAAATGTTATGACGGATACCGTCATCTTTTGTCACGGTAATCTCCTTGGGCACCGCGTCAGGATTCTCTGGGTCAAAACAAAGGGTCTTGACTGGCACGATTTCAGCGTCAAACAGGCCAGCATTTTGGGCAGCTGAAGCCTTCTTGTGCGACTCGGCTGCGAATGCATCCTGATCCGCCCTCGAGATACCGTAGCGGGCGGCAACGTTCTCAGACGTAATTCCCATAGGCATAATGCAGTCTCTAGCATCCTTGGATGGCGACTCTTTCAATTCTGGCCATAAAACTGTCGGGATAGCACGGGACCCGTAGTTCCGGGTCATAGACTCCATACCACCACCAACGCCAATGTTCAGTGCACCTGCACGAATTCCATTACCAATGGCTGTGATAGCAGCCAGACCGGACGAGCATTGCCTGTTGATTGTGTGGAAGGGGACTGAGTGAGGGAAGCCGGCGTGGATCTGAGCCATGCGCCCTGCTTTGGCACCGCCTAGTTCCTGAAGGACCGAGCCGATAGCGACATCATCAATCAGAGCTGGGTCGAGATTCGGGTTCGCCTCGAGAGTTGCTTTGAGCACGTGGGTGAGTAGCTCTTCGGGATAAGCATCCTTGAATCCACCCTTCTTCGCGCGGGTTACTGGTGTACGGAGTGCGGAGAGAATGACGATATCTGAAGGGGACTTCTGGAGGGCCTGGCGAAGGCCGCGGGGAACAGGAGAAGCCATTCGAACGTCTGTGAAAGTGGTCTGTGGCCGCCACAATCGGAGACAGGCGCCTGTCGAGATTATTCTAGGTCGAGAGAGAGTCAAGCTGGGCGAAGTTGCGTGGCCGAGACAGTGACCGGATATCCTCCAATACACCTTCAACGAGCAGTATTAGTGAATTTCGCCTCCGATTGCCCAGGAATATTAGGACCCGGCAAAATACTTATATAGAAGAGGCTACCCGGCTGGAGTCCGGGGTTCGGGACCCGTCTTGCCTAGACGAGGCGTTGAAGCTGCCATTGAACTGCCGGCAATGAAGTTCGGCTAAGGGATCTGCCGCCGACAGCAGCGGAGGCAATCTGAGGATGGCAAGATGTGGGGATGTTATCGTTCATAAAATGCACCACATGCAACCTGAAGGCCTCGTTGTCATATTCAGCTCCCATTCATATTGTTCGTTTGTTTCCTGCCTACTCGGACTATTTCGAAGGTCATCTGGCTCGTCTTGCTTACACCTTCGCGCACCATTTGTTTTTCGGATATCTGGTAGGGGGAAATCCGACCCCTAATCGGATTGCGGTGGCTTACGTCATCGGTCTCGGATCGGTTTGTCGGAAATGAGAAAACATCAAGTGAATTCAAGCATCTACCTTACCTTTCTACATGTCTTGCCTCCCCTGGGCCAGTTGGGAAAGATTGTGTAGAATAGAAAGGTTGAAAGTTTTCATTCATAGGGACTATTGAGCATTGACAAATGTGGGTTGCGTGGCCCCATCATTATGAACATTGAAGCTCTGTGACGTCTCTGAACCGTTGCTTCCATGGGTATATTGGTTTCAAGAGCACTCAACAAGATGAATCATGACGGTAAAACAGGTATCATCAGAAAGGTCGCATGGTGGTGAATGAGGGATTATACATGTTGTCGTAAGTCGGACAAAAGATGTCAATTGCGGATAATATGGCTGTAGTGGCCCGGGACCTTGCGCAGGCATTTGTCGCAATCAGCTCGAAATCCCATGGCAAAGGATACCTTCTTCTTCTTTAAATGGAGTCCGTTTACATAGCCGGACCGTGTGGCTTGCTGTTGAGATTCAGTCGTGCCGAACCACTGCGACGGGTCTCGTTGAAATGGGGAGAGCGCCGGGGATGTTGATCGAGATGCACCACTTGTCATCTCTGCATCACTCGTAGAGCACTTTCCATGAGAAGCGGCAATATCGTCCTCGCTGATTGGACTTGGGAGACGCTGAGTGGAACCAACAGTTTCTTGACTACTCTCGGTAGACAGCTTTCGAGGACGGCCACTCTTATTTGTAGATTCCACGAAGCCCTGATCCATCACTTGCACGGACGGATTGCCTGCGGAATCATGTTCGGATATACTGAATACTTTAGCTTGTTCGCTGATGTTGAGGAACTGATTGACAAGATGGTGTGGGATTGGTGACGGTTGAACGCTTCCGTTCTGAGGCGTGCTGCCTGGCCAGTCGTGCGGGATCTCATTGCTAGTAAAGTTATAGGGATCCCCTATGCTGTCGACGTCCATCGTGGTGCTAAATACAGGAACGGAGGAGTTAAGGTTCTGCGGAACACAACGCGAGGCGTTTACGGCTGCCGTTGTAGGATCGTGTAACGTTCTAGTGATGCCATCGTCATCATCATCTGACGACTCGGCAGGAGTCAAAGTAGGTATACCAGGCCGGTTTGACGCCTGGCAAGCTTCGGTGTAGGAGAGTCCTCGGTTATCTGGCGAGGTGCGCAAGGCTAGAGGGCGTGGTTTCTGGACGCGCGGCTATCAGTAGTTGTAGTGTGGATGACTTGCAGGCAAGAAAAAGTGCAACATGAATCGGGTAGGCCGCAGATTGGCCTTGCTTCAACAGAATGATCATGGCATCCATCGGAAAGAATACGGACCTTGTTCCCCCTGGGCCCAATTTCAGCATCACCCGTCAGCTCATCTGGCTCCCTCTGTCGTTTTGAGAACCCTAACATGACCTCCTCATCATCCCACTGAAGACGGTGACCCTCCCGGGTAAAAAAGGTCAAGGTATGATGTGATTATACAGCTAGAATGGATTAAGAATGGATGTTCAAGCCTGCATTCAGTCGATATGCATCGATTGAAATATTTGAAAAGGAAGGGGCAGTGAGAAATCTCCCTAACTTGAGGCCAGCATACACATCAACGAGAACGGTGAAGAGAACGATGCAGAGGAAGCAAACCAGTAAGCAGGCGTTGTATGGGAGCTCTGAATAACCTAGTCCGGACTAGTTGCTCACCAATCCACAAGGTACTAAGATCCTAAGACTGAGCTTCCTCACTGTCCCTTAGCCTCGAAAGCGGAGTAGCGGACCGAAGTGGAGAACAATTTAATGCTTTGCTTATCTGACTACTTATCGCTAAATAGTGAGGTACACATCGGCTTACTACCACTATATCGATCACGCTAGCAGTATGCTCATGTTACTCTAACCATGCGCCTTGTAGACTGATTGTCCCTAGACAGAAACTACCCCTTCATCTCCTCTTTTTACAAGATTCATAAGTAGGTAGTCTGTGGCCTACTTGCATCAGTATGGTTCATTTTATAATATAGGTTTGTCTGATTTGTCACCAGCCTGAACCTGCATCATGTGTACTTCCAGTATTCAGTCCTGTATCTTACTAGTTTACTTCAAGTATCGTTCTCAAGGACATGAAGTTCATACCACGTAGGACTGCGGACGTCATCTGCATGAGTGATGACTGCAAATAGTGATTCAGTTTTAGTCAGATCAAGAAACTCGAGCTTACTTTTCAGATTGACCTCCAATCAGTAAGGGACTCTGTAGGGGTCTAGACTTCTTTGGCCGACATGAAGTACTACAACAACTCGGTGTTACAACTATCTAGATACTTGAGTGGTGGTCAATGTGCGGTGAGATTGATTACAGAATAAAATCTGCAGTAAGGTGCCTACATCTAATTCTTACAGGATCGAATCGAGGCGTCAGGTACGGAGTAAAAGAGTGGCACAAGTCCAATGCTTAAAGTCATGAACCGACGAGTTAGAAGTGCAGTATGGACTGTGACAACACTGAGTTTTGTCTTGTCTTATTGAAAATAGAAAGGGTGATGGGGTTTATTCTCGAAGTGGTAGAAAGAAGATCTCAAGCATATATTTCCATGCTGTAAGTACCTGGTACTTCCATTCAACAGTACAGAGCTGTCAGATCCTTAAGATACTTAACTATGTACTTAAAAGTACCGTGTACCTAGGTACATCATCCAGATTCCATGCGACCGACCGAGTAATTACAATACCAGTCTTTAAGTGGTCAGCTTATTATGATTTGGGTTGCATGTTTTCCTCTGTGTGAATCATTTTGTTAAGGTACCCCACTTAGGATACAGGATCTGCAATTTTACTCTTCTGTTATACCTCTCTACTCGTATCCCATCTGGCATAAATAACCACTTTCATATCGCCATCCTACCTTGTGACTAACGTCGCTTTTTCAATTGGTTCGAAGTCTTTTTGTTCATTAGTTTTTGCTGCTTCCACTTGGGTCTTGACTACAAAAGCCACTGCTCCGTCTTCTCCTAAAGCTCAGAAGTTTTTTTTTTTTCGACTCCGACATCGCTGCAACCCCACGATAAATCATGCCCCTCGTAAAAACTACTGAGGTCAACGAGGACACTCGTGGTAAGTGTCTCTTCTTTGATATACTAGAAACTACTCGTCTCTCTAATCGATTTAACTTCCTCTTCAGTCCTGGGATATGACCCATTGCTTTCCCCCCAGTTCCTCCAGTCCGAGATCCCTGCTGTGAGTCACCTATTTCTCAGCCCTGTTCCTGGCCAGCCTCAAACAATATCGGACTACAAATCCTCTTCAGAAATGCCAAATAAACCATCCCGTGAAAAGTATAGCATTGGGGCTGACCAATTTTGTTGCAGCCTGCCCATGCGATTGAGGCAGTCCGATCTGGCCGTAACCAGGCCATTGAGATCATCGAACAACGCGATGACCGCCTCCTGGTTGTTGTAGGCCCATGCTCGATTCATGACCCCGCTACAGCGCTCGAGTATGCGACCCGGCTGAAGGAGCTCTCTCAAAAGCTTTCTGGAGAGCTCTGTGTGATTATGCGTGCCTACCTGGAGAAGCCCCGCACAACAGTTGGCTGGAAGGGTCTGATCAACGACCCGGATATTGACGAAACCTACAACATCAACAAGGGTCTGCGTGTCTCTCGTAAGCTCTATGCTGATCTTACTGGTATGGGAATGCCCATTGCTAGCGAGATGCTCGATACCATTTCCCCTCAGTACCTTGCCGATCTCATCTCCCTTGGAGCTATTGGTGCTCGTACGACGGAATCGCAACTGCACCGTGAGCTGGCCTCTGGCCTGAGTTTTCCTATTGGCTACAAGAACGGTACGGATGGCAACCTCACAGTTGCTATCGATGCCATTGGAGCTGCCTCCCACCCCCACCGTTTCCTTGGTGTGACCAAGCAAGGCCTTGCTGCCATCACCAAGACGTCAGGCAACGAGCACGGCTTTGTGATTCTGCGTGGTGGTAACAAGGGTACGAACTACGATCGAGCGAGCATTAAGAGCGCCCGTGAGGCCCTGCGGGCCAAGAAGCAGCGCGAGGTGGTCATGGTGGATTGCTCTCATGGAAACTCGAAGAAGGATCACCGCAATCAGCCTCTCGTTGCCAAGGAGGTGGCAGACCAGCTGCGTGAGGGCGAAGACGCCATTATTGGCGTCATGATTGAGTCCAACATCAATGAAGGCAACCAGAAAGTGCCCCCTGAGGGTCCCTCAGGACTTCTCAAAGGTGTCAGCATTACGGATGCTTGCATCAACTGGGAAACAACTGTTACTGTGTTGGAGGACCTCGCTGATGCAGTCCGTACCAGAAGGACCGCCAAAGCTTCTAAATCGAATGGTGTCTCGCAATAAGCAGTCCCCTTGGGGCAGTTTCCGAGGCATCTCTTCCTTGGTGATCCACCTAAGCGCTCTTTTGATTCAGACACCAGGGCCATCGTGCCATTCCCCATTTGAATTTATCTTCTCTTCGGTCAAAATTTGGCGACGATTATCTTCCATGAGCTCTCTAAGTAATTCACCATTGGGTTTGGGGAACCAGACTGAAGCAAAAGTTTCCTGAACCTTGTCTTTCTCAGTTGATGATGTCTTTGGGCTTCTTATAACGTTCGATTCCAGTAAGTGCAGCTGGCGTTTCAGGGCACAAATCGACCTTCCTTTCAGTGGGTAGACAGGGTGCAATGATATAGGAACCCGTAAATGGTCTTTTGTACATATAGACCCACACTTGATGATCTATTTCTGTTAAGCACAGGTAGCGGAGCCAAGTGACCAAGGTGGAAGCAGATTATATGTACACAGTAAGAGAGGGAGCCAGTATTACATAGGTCAAGGCAAGACAGAAAGCTCAAGGGATACCGTATACAGACGCCACAACCCCTGGGAAATGATGGGAATGAAAGGAGATGAGAGACTGAGACACATGCCATGCAAGAATGATAGGAACATTCGGCAACATCGTTGGAAGATAGAGCGTGGAGAAGTCGAAGATATGCCTGATTCTGCTTTATTGGTAGGTATATGTCACTTTCACCGTCCGGTAAGCCAGCTTTTCCAGCTTCGTGTTGACTGCTTCGCAGCGGTTTCCACATTCTCAGCAAGAACATCCAGCTGTCCTGGCTGTGCCGGCATTGGCACTGTTTCGGCGGCCGTCCTCGACTTAGAATCTTCCGCAGCCTTCGCGTTGAGGGCCTCAAGCACTCCCACTTTGTTAACGGCAGCCCCGTCAACGTTTGACGATAAATCGGAAGTTGACTCGTCCTGCTTTAGTCCACCAAACAGGTATTCCTTGGCCCGGTTCCACGGTCTCTGAGCCTTTGCCTCCTCCTTCTTCCGCTTCATAATTGCGCCGATTTCCTCGTTCTTGATTAGCTCGAGTTGCTCTGGTGTTGCGGATCCGCTGGCATAAGCTGCCTTTGCATCTTGCAGCTTCTGCATTTCCTTCTCAACCCACAACACTCGCTGACGACGGTTGTATAGTGTCAAGGAGACCATAGAATAAACCGTGAGGACACCGCAGATACCTAGTCAGAAACAGAACATATTAGCACATTCCGACCATCCCGTAACCTTCACCTGCAATCAACAAGACTTGAGCTTGGAGGGTTGCCGCTTGGCATGCTTCCTAAACACCTACCGGACGCGGTGATCAAACTGTAGACCATGACCTTATGCGCCTTGTTCGCAAATCTGCGCCCTACATCAATCATTTGATCGACGCGCGTGGTTGACTGGGCCAGCCGAGCCGCCCGTGCCTGGGCTCGCAATCGCTCGACCTTTTCCTTCGGAGTCTCTGGTCTTTCGCCGGGTCCCCGTGTGGTGTTTTTCTTTGACTCTGCCATGAAGCTGGGGAGCTTGTATGGTGTTCCCCCCGGCTTGGAGCTGGCATAGGGCCCTGTGGCTGTGAATCGTGTCGCGTCGGCTGCGGACCTGGACATGGTATCGGGACGGGGGCTTCGTATCAATTTGTTTCGATCCAGTCGTTTTTGCTTTTCTGTTTGCCGTATAATGTAAACAAGCTGCCCTCCCCAACCACGTATATTTTGACGTCAACTCTAGTATTATTCCGGCAAATTCCAAGGGCAGCGGAGGTGGCAGATCGCGGAAGCAGCACAAGCGGCGTGGAAGGTTAGATCGGGAAAATTTCAGCGGAATGGACAGGAGGAGAGCCAAGGCCCGCACATCGCCCACTAGACAAATGTCATCCCATACTTCCATAGTACATCTACGTCCATCGCTCAGATATTTCTTTCGCGTGGAATCTAAGTTTTTCGTTGAATCATTCCATGGACATAAGACTCATAATTAAACGTTATAAATCTTTTCAGCATCTCGCTGTCCGATTGTTCCCTTTCATCAACAATGAATGCGGAGGGCTATAACTCCGCAGATCTGACGTCTGTTTTGAGGACGCTATCAGCTCTGTCAAATAATCAAAGTCATCAGGATTATCAAAACAATCCCCCTTCAGCCCATATATCATCTCATGCCCCCGTCCAACAAAGAACGCAGGACGAGGAAGACGACTCGTATGAGCCTGCAGAAGCTTCACCCCCATTTGCTGTAGCCCAAGTACATTCAACTTATCAAAGAACCACAGGGGCTCGTGCGCCCTCAGCTCAAGCTCCCCTGCATCCTAATGCATCAAGCAGTATCGCGGACTCTTCTTCCATCACCACATGGCCTGCCGCACTACGACATGTGATGCGGGAAGTATCCCAGAATGAAGACGCACAACGACGAATTCGACGACTGATCCAAAGCCAGCACGACCACGAGAGACAGTGGTGGCAAGGACGAGAAGCGTTGCTCCAGAAGCAGAAGGCTCGTGTAGAGAAGAAGAAAGAGCTAGATGCAGTTTTGTAAGTCATTGCTGGATCATCCACCATTGCCTGCGATAGCCGGTCCGGCCCGTCTATTGCCATATACATTCCTGCAGCTGTACTGATGTGATTCCTCCAGGCGCTTTGTTGGGGCACCGGTCGATGATACAAAACAAGTCTCGGTATGTTCTATGCCTCCTTACACCGTGAAAGGAAAGAAGAGAGCTTTTTCATGGAGACCTGAGACTAATCAAACTCCCGCCTACTCGTTCAGACAGCCGAAGAAGATCAAGCAGAGTTGAAAAACTACAACGCGAAGGTCTACAGAGCTTCCAAACAGATGGCGGAAGCGATGACATTCGAGCTTCGACGTCTGGGGATTCCCTTTTTCACTATCAAGGAAAGCCTGATCTCTGACGCCCCGAAAGCTCCCCAACATGGAATTTCCAGACGCCTTCAATCCACTGAATCGGCCAGTCAACAGCAGGCCTTGCTCTCGAGGGACGAATTGTCCGTGCTCCAGCGTCGAATGCTGGAGTTGCTGCAAGATCTCTGCAAGGAATGAGTCTCTTGTCCGCGCAAGTTGTCGCATTGTTCCATCAAATAATGCCTTCGCTTGACGTTCGTCCAGATTGATGGCCTGCGACTTCACAGACATGGCAATCTGTCCCGTGCGATGCACCATTACTCGGTTGTTGGCTCTACCCTGTGGCTATGTTCTACCTTTCAGAAGCGTCAGAGGGTCGAGTGAACTTCGTTCGGCAGCAGTCCAACCCTCGTATGCTATCTTTGGGCCAAACACAATGAACAGCGATCAGTCGACTTGGAAAGACCCGATGCTTTTGATCTGTGGCTATCATTATGTACATCGAAAGTCTAAACCACAAACCGCCAGTTCGAACCCTCTATACCAGACGCCTAGAGACCCCTGCTTCATCCATCTCTTCGAGCCTTATATGCAATATCAAACAAATCGCAGAACCGCAACTAAAAGAGAGTCTCGTGATATGGAAACGATGGGCTAGAGATAAGCTGGGGATAACAATAACAGTCGACCATACGCACAACGCCGTTAATGCAAGTTGAAAGGCAATGGAAAAGAGATCAAGAGTATGAAAGACACGCCTCGCAGGGAGGGTGTGAACACAACAACCTCAAGTGTTGGTCTCCATAAGAGTGAGAATTCTTTATTCTTACTTCTGATCCGCCACAGCTACGGCAACTGCAACTGCAGCCCCCAAGATAGCACTCTCTGGCGCTAATTCAAGGCGAATATAAGGACTCGTAGCAGGATCTAATGACCCCTGCGACGAATTAGTTTGCTGGGTGAGCTGGTTGAGGTACTCCTGGCAGCGATCTCTGAAGCCAGGATATTTGTTGATGACACTACCATCACATGCGATGGACAAACTCCGAGAGTCTTCCTCACTCTCTACAATCGTGATTTCCTGAGTATCCTTGACAGAGGATGCTTTTGATTCTGTCGGGTCGGAGAATTCTGCATCATTGCGTAGGCACCACATACTGTGGATCGCGGTTGCCAGATAACCCGCCGCGCGCTTCGATACGATCTGACAAATTCGTCGCAAGAAGCGCAGGTCTTCGACAGATGGAGATACTGGGAACGTATGCTCTTTCTGGAGGAGAGATGCTGAAGGGACCAGTGATGGTGACGTGTCTGCTTCGAGGAACGCAACAATGCTGGTATCGAAGGAGTAAGGGTCTCGCATGGAATGAGGAAGCTCGCCTCCAAACAAGTTCGCAGTTTCGACGGCCTCTGCGATGATGAGTCGGACAATTTCACCCAGGTAGCGTCCAGTAACCATGTACTCCAATGGCTGGTAATCAGGCCGCAAGTGAGTCCGGTTGAGGATGTCATCCCATCGGGTCATAGGCAAAATTCCACCACCAAACATGCTCAGCTCACTGTTGATAATCACATGCTTGGCGTAATCAAACCAGCCTGGCGGTCTGGTGCCAAACTTGGTTAACCCTATCTCCTGCACAGGAAAGTGAACCGCAACATTGGTTCCAGTTCCGAGGATTAGAGACATGCGTGTTTTAGGGTCGACATACGCTCGCGAAAGAAGCGCTGCGGAACTGTCATTCACTATTGCGTCGACTCGTACGTTGAGGCTCCGTCTCCGGCATGATTGGACGATCAGATCTCCCAACTCCTGACCAAGGGTACCGTTGGAACACAAGAACCCTTTTCCCATGTGAATCACCAGGCCACTGCTGATGGATGTCTGCTCAATCGGAAAAGACCATGACAATCCCATTGAGAGAGGCACGGCTTCCCGACCATAGTCAGCACCCACCGCACTTAGCATTGACTCAATCTTCTCGGCCATCCAATCGAAGAACAAGGTCCCTTCCAACAGCTTCACATCGTTATCGATTGGAGATGACGACTCTTGAAGAATCTTCATTGCTCCTGCGCCTCCTAATTCAATCAAGGCGACTCGGAATGTCGATCCCCCAACATCCAAAGCCAGATACGTCCCTTTCTCAGTTCCTGACGGCAGTGCATGGTTGTACGATGGCAACATGCACACCGGGCTGGACTGTAGGCACGACTTGAATTGTTCTCGGATCTTTTCTGACATGATAATCATATTGCGCAAAGACAATGGTGCAGTGAAGAGGCGGTCGACTTCCTCGACAAAATTGTCGAGCGTCCGACGTCGCCAGTAGGCGCCATGGAAAGCCTTCCGCCGCTTACGCGAGGGATCCCGGAACAATGAAGGGAACAAGATCATTGCCTCTAATGCAGCGACAATGTTGGAGAAGAGCTCCTGCATCCTGTGCAGGACTTTGACTAGAGGAGCTGTCATGGCTGAAGCGGCAACGATGGTACGCTAGCAGTTTACCTAAGGAGGCCAACAAAAGCGACAATACGTACAGCCAAGTCTGCAGACGGACAACGGATGGGACGATGTTTAATAGTGGAAGACAAGACGAGACTGATACCGATTTATACAACGATGCATCTGAAGACTCGGGTAAAGTATGGGGTGAGCAGAGGAGTAAATAATAGAAGGCCCACCGAGGCTGATGGTGGTTAGAAAGTTGACAGCTCAGCTTCAGAACGAGTGCGTCCACGATAAAGTGAACGGTGCCAATAAAGACCAGGTCCCTTTCTGTCAATGGAGCCCAGTAGCATGTATGAAGAACGAAGGTGACACCAATGAAAGTGTCAAGTCAGGTCTTTGTTCGACTGGCAATGTGGAGCCACCTTCTTTCCTTGCAGATGTCGAGCCGCGAGGTAAGATGGAGAGGAAGGTAGACCAAGAGGAAGATACGGAGAATATGCCCAAGCAAGGGAAGAATAGAAGCAATCGAATCAACAGAGGTGGACGGGACTCTCCACAGAACGGTGCCAGATGGGAAAAAAAGAAAGGTTCAATGCTGTAGTTGCACGAAGGCCGCCAAGTTGAAGGTGGTGGTGGTGGGTGAGATGGTTGTTGTAGAGGTCGTAGCAGTCAAAATTAGTTTCAGGTCAGGGTCCGTTGTGAGTGTAGAGTAGTATTATTATTATATTATAGAATAGTACCGTAGTAACAGTCGTTAGTCGTAGTCAATGGAGGGTGACGGGGACTATAGATGGTTGGAGCATGGATCAACGCGTGTCCATTCCAGAAGAGATTGTCACAAGGGGGAGAGGAGGAGTAAAGGGAACTACTTGAAGCAACGATAACAACTGCAAGGAGGAAGCGAGGCAAGAGAAGACGTTTGAAGATAGATGATCTCGATCATGAACCCAAAAAGAAGTAATGTAAACTTTAAAAAAAGACGGGAAAACGGAAATAGGGAAAGCAAAAATAATGGGATGGCGATACCATGATAGATACTACCAGATTATGGTTCTGTTGGGAGAGTGCAACATAACAGTGCCCATTTGGGCCCTCAGTCCGTCAGGTATGGTAGTATTGTATCGTAATTACTTTCCATCATCTGCTACCTTACTACCTACCTACCTGTCCTGAGCAGTAATAACTAACTGGACTCGAGAGAGACGATCAACCAGATCGTCCAAATCCTTCCAGGGGCACGGAGGAAACTACTGTTGATTTTCATCATGACGGCAAGTTGATGAAGGACTTAGTGATGTTTAACTAGCAGTCCGTCAAGATACGGAGTACTACAAGGATTTCACCTAGTAGTAGCGTGGCCGATCTCTTGGCTTCAATATGTCCAATATTAATTTTCTGAAACGTCTTCGAAGGGTTGACTTTTATCTGCATGACCTAAACATAAATAGAACTAAGTTACTCTATAAGTAAGGACATGCTACTACTGATTCACTAATAGTACTACCTATCTTCCTAATCATGGGTAATCTATACATACAATGTGCTACGACGAGTAGACCTGCATCATATCCACTGAGATCGGTAGCAGATGCTAAATAAATAATAGTGAACCTAAGGTACCTAAGTAGTTGTAGGCTGATGTGGTGATCGCCATCAGAGTTACATTCTCGAGGTTCCATACGTAACCAGTCCACCAGATGTTTCGGTTCTGTCATAACCGTTTCAGTACCGTGTCACCATCTTCCATTTCACTGCTTAGATCTCCCAATCGTCTGCAGAAAACAATTGAATATATGAGAGAAAATCCGCTGTATTTTCTGCGAGCAGGGAGAGACATACACAGCTGAATGTTGATTATTTGCTCAGGAGCATTCCTCATGATGGCTTCTTGACTGTCTCCTTTATGGGGGCTGGTCAGTAGGTCCGCATATTGTGGTATGTGTGACACTTGATGGTGCAACGGTGGTAGTCGGCGGTCTCTAATCACAAACGCCGAAACTGTTACACTGGCAGCTCCATCAACCCAAACTTCATAGTGATGACTATGGATCGTGTCAGGATCTTCAGGCTGATTCTATTTGGTCATCAAAATACTATATAAATGATACACTGTTGTTAGGTTCTTCTTCAGTGCCCTCTGTGTGCATCACTTTGCTTCTCGTGTCTTGATTTGGAGGACCTCACAACCAGTATGACCCTACATTCCAAAGCGACGTATGTACTCTGCCAAGGTTGTAGATAGGTTATGCAGGTAGTGTCACTGTGAAGGTATTGTTCGATATGCTCCGTATACTACTTGCCTGCAACATATACTACTTGATCACATAGGTAAGTAAATACTGCTCGCTTACTGATATACTCTCACCTCCCTTGTATTGTAGTGTTGTTTGTACTACATGTCGTCGTTGCCGAAGGCTAGAAACAATTGACAATCTGGGTACGGAAGATTATCAACTTATCAAGTAATGATCCAAATTGTTTGAAACATCCGCCCCTTATCAAGTTAGGACGGCTTGTACAACGCTCTTTGTCGCCACACGGTACGCCCCGTAGGTTGATTGCGTAGGCAATAAGTGAAGAATCCTCGAAAACTTGAAATCTCGAATGCGGAAAGATATTGACCTCTCCAATGCTGAGCACCACCTTCTCTGACTACTTGCATTCTGATCTCGAGTAATTGGGTTGTTTGCACCGAGCCTTTTCTCAAAGAATTCAGACCGCTCCCAGAGCTTGTAATAATCACACACTACTAAATACTAATCTCTGCCTAGTGTGACATTTCACCACGTGGACCGGGGAACGCCCGTAAGCTGCAGTCTGGAGATATCCAACCATTGCCAATCAACGTGGATTCAAAACTGAGATTCAACCTTCTTGAACGAAGGTCAATGTGGGCACAAAATTGCTCATAGACTTGGATTACTATGGGGTCTCGATGCCCTTGGAGACATATCTACAACAGTGAAGGAAAATACTTGCCCAACAGGTCAAACCTACCCCAGAGAGCAATATACGGCGCAAATTTAGGAACCACCAGGCGTAGGTTGATCAGGCCTAGGTTGGCCGGGCCGTCATCCTCTAAGATAGCAGACAGACTTTGATCATCGCATATCCTGAAACAAGAACAGATGGCGACCAGCAAGACAGGCAATAATTGCTCATCTAAGGACAATACTTCAGCCAGAAACCAGCACGTGCGCATTTACCATGCTATATGTGCTAACTTTAGTTTCAATTGCAACTGTATGCCATATATGGACCCTAACCTCGAGTGCAACATTGTGAGACACTTAAACATCGGTGATTCTGATCTGGTCTGACGGACCTCTTTTTCAGCCTACGACTGCATTAGTGTATATACCTATGACATGCCATCAGAATGATAATCATCCAATGGGGTCACATATTATTCAGAGTCCTGAGGCTGCTTCTTGAGCCGATTATGCCTACCTAGTCTTGGTCACGCCGTCGGTCATTTCTATGATTTGACGGATCTTGAGGATTAAAAAATTGAGAGTGTTCTTGCAATCTTCGCGTCTTCTTCTAGTTATCTAGAAAATCATTATTCAGCAATAGCATCTTAAGTTCAAGAATGCTACTTCCGCCGTTCTGCTCTAGAAAAGGAACGGAGTCTAAAGCAGTTCGTCCACCATCGATCTCTAGAGGCCTAAGCTAGCTATCGACAATTGCTAGGATAGATGTCGAATATGAATTGAAGACATACAAAGATCTCTTTGTCTGTCTTGTTGATAGCTGCCCATGGAGGATGATGTGAGGATGTGTCCATGGGTGTTGTGTATCTGAGATGACATCAGAATTACAGAAGCGGAGTATCAACCACTTTGTACCTCTCGTATATCTTCCCAGTTCTTTGATGCAACTGTAATCCTTTAACAATATCAACACTCAGATTTTCTAGTCATCAGATTGAGATTGAGTAAAGAAGATGTCGGCCGAGCGAGTCAAAGACAAGGAAGGAGAGAATATCAATGAGGGTGACCATGTCTATACCCGCTATCGGGGCGGATCTCATGAAGGAAAGGTACGTCGATATTCCTTTACGCTTATCTCCTTGATCAATGTTAATAGAGGATTTCTCTAGGTTGAAAGAATTGTGATGGATCAAGCCGAAGCGGACGAGGAGAACGTCGCGAATCCTCCCAAGGTACGGGAACGATGCGATTTCGCCCCCACTACCCGTAATACATCGTCTGAGAAAGTCAACGACGCAAATGCTAACGCTCGAAGGTCATCTTCACCGATCAACATGGACATCGGGTTGCGCATAATCCCGGCACGTTGGAGAAGACAGGATGAAACCTCTGCCATATGCGAACGCTCGCAACCCAGTTGTACGCAAGTTGGCATGACAAATATCGTCTGTCCTCTGTCCATGAGCATATCTTGCTGCCTATGACGGGCCTTAGCTTCCCTTGTTATATGTTCTGAGTTATATTCTTGATCGCGTCCCCACCTTTTAATCCATCGGGTTACTCTTCTTCCAGTTTACCGGGCAGAGTGCAATATGTCCATGGTATCTGGCAGACGATACATCCAAACAACGCACTAAAGCGACATAAGAATTTATGAATATTCTGCTGCCTACTCTTCACACCAACAGTCAAGCTAGATTAAGCTTACATGCGTTGTTGGACTTTCCGGAGCAATCTGAAGATCGCCGTAGTATGGTTCGATCACAATCAACCTAGGCTATCAGCTCTGATCTTCGCCAATCGTTCCAGAAGCTCGTGCTTTCTTTGCGTTCTTGAGTACTGACAAATCAATATAGCACTAACTATCGATTACAGCAGGGGCTAGAGAATTGCTGCCTGGTGAGCTGGGAGCATTGTCAGCAATATGGGGTGGTTTCCCCTCAAATGTGGGGAAGTGCTAACTCCTAATGCCGCAAGCGCTGAAGAAACCCCGGCATTCCCCCAGCTAAGAGGGCCGATCACATGTGAGTGAATCCGAGCCTCGTTCGAGTCGTCCGAAGAAGAACTGAGCTATTCAATGATATGGGTTTCTTCATGGAGTGAACGGACCCAAGCCAAAGTGTAATAGATTGAATTCGGGGTCCTGCCCATGCTCGTTTGTATTTTGGTGAGGGACAAAAGGAACAATTCTCCGTCCTGATACCCTAACAGAGGCCCAGGGTCTGCCGCGAAGATCCACTTGGGCCAATCGAGCTTGAGCGGAAGACAGGGAGAAATGGAACTTCATCTGGCCGACGATCCTACCATTGGCCTCTTTCCCCTGGCCCTTTTGCTCAGCATGGCCTGACGCACTTCCGCGCCCCGTAAGGTCGTGGAATTGGTCAATGGGGTGGTCACGCACACCTGTTAGACCGCGAATGATCAGCCACCATCAAGAAGAGATGTCTCAATATTGAAGCTAAAATTCGAGATATGATTAGGAGGCCGAGGCATCTCAGAGAGGGGAAGGCAGCTCGTAAACTTCTTTTCTGGAGAAAACGGAAGATAAATTGCCTGCTGCCTTCCCTCCGAAATGTCTGAGTCAAGCTGGTTACCGTCTCAAGGCGTTTCCACTCAGTGACGGCTGAATCAAGATGAGGTGGAGCTCCTTGCTGAAGGCAGCCGTCCTGTACAGGGCAATCTTTAGTCCCTTGGTTTTTGGTGCAGTCCTTCCTCGCGGCGCCATTCCAGCCGCTTCGGATTCAAGTCTCGTTTCGATCCTGTCTAGTGCTGCCAATGATTCTTCAATCAAAAGCGAGGCTCAGAGCACTGCCTCCTCAATCGTGTCAAAATTCGACGAGACTGAGAACAGTCGCTCGACGAAGGACGATGAGTCTGTGCAGGAAGCATTCGACAAGATTCAATCCATCTTTGCAGATGGCACTCCTGATTTCTTGAAAATGGCGCGTGAAATCCTCACGGTGGGATTGATCCCGGCCGACATTCTCTCTTTCTTAAATGGCTACCTCAACTTGGATCTGAACTCGATTCATAACCGGAACCCCAGTCCGAAGGGCCAAGCCGTTTACCCGGTCAAAGCTCCAGGAGATGCCCGTTACTCAGTCGCAGAAAATGCACTGCGGGCAGCGATTCATATCCCCACCTCGTTCGGCTATGGTAAGAATGGAAAGAAGCCTGTGATTCTGGTTCCGGGAACTGCTACACCCGCTGGGACGACTTATTACTTCAACTTCGGCAAGTTGGGAAGCGCCGCAGATGCCGACGTGGTTTGGCTCAACATCCCTCAGGCCTCGTTGAATGACGTACAGGTCAACTCTGAATACGTCGCTTATGCAATCAATTATATTTCAGCCATTTCAGGATCCAACGTCGCGGTTCTTTCATGGTCCCAAGGTGGACTGGATACTCAATGGGCCCTGAAGTACTGGCCATCTACCCGAAAAGTGGTTGATGATTTCATCGCCATCAGCCCTGATTTCCACGGGACGGTCGTGAGGTCACTTGTGTGCCCGTGGCTGGCGGCGCTTGCCTGCACTCCCTCGCTGTGGCAGCAGGGGTGGGACACAGAGTTTATCAGAACTCTGCGAGGCGACGGAGGGGACTCTGCATATGTTCCCACAACCACGATCTATTCCACATTCGATGAGATCGTACAGCCTATGAGCGGCAGCCAGGCGTCCGCCATCCTTTCAGACTCCCGGGCTGTCGGTGTATCTAATAATCACCTACAGACCATCTGCGGCGGCAAGCCTGCAGGAGGGCTTTACACTCATGAGGGTGTCTTGTACAACCCACTCGCATGGGCATTAGCGGTTGATGCGCTAACCCATGATGGCCCGGGCGATCCGTCACGGCTGGATCTTGACGTGGTGTGCGGTCGTGCGCTACCACCCCAGCTTGGCCTAGATGATTTGCTAGGCACAGAAGGACTGCTGCTTATTGCATTAGCAGAAGTTCTTGCATATAGGCCCAAAACCTTTGGCGAGCCAGCCATTGCGAGTTACGCTAATTGAAGGGCAGAATAGCGGATCGACGCAGTCGTGCAGATTAGCTTGATGCCCTCAGTGATTTGTTTGGTCTGGATACACACCATGCTAAAGAATTTTGTTGGAATCCGAGGCCCCTGGTCCAGCATTTTGTGAATAGCTTATGTAAATAAAAAATTGGATAATAACGTCAATTCACGGGCGAGTCTGACGGTCCGAACCGGTGCGAGTTGCTCGATTGGGAATAATAAGGTCATAAAGCCGAGTACGGATAGCAGTGATCACTGAGAGGCGTTAACTCGTATGATTATTGTGTCCATTTCCGAAGGAACTGTCACGGGGTGCTCCCTCAACGAGAGACGGGCAACACAATGTTTTCGCATCCTGTAACGCCTCGCAGAATCCCTGACCATTTCGCCTCATGGATATGATCTGATGAAGCAGTATTGCGACTGGAAGTCTGGAAATCTCGAGTGATCAGCGAACGGGCAAAAGGTTAGGCCAAAAGCCAAGGCCTCCAAGCTCTGTGGACTGTGGAGCATGGCCACGTCCAACAATGATTTCCTGTCCAATAATCTGCGGGTAACCGGCCGTAAAGCTGACTGACCATTGCCGTTGTTGACGCTGATACCTCTCTAAACTTCTTCCAGAAATTCTGATGACTGCGGTCCCTCCATTCCGCTAGAGGCGCCAAGATGA
The DNA here is from genome assembly GCF_010724455.1 of Aspergillus lentulus. The sequence continues at coordinate 10,303 of NW_022983953.1, read as the reverse complement.
CTGTTAAGTGACCGATCCAGTAGAGGCACACAGCATCGAAATCTCTTGGTCTTTCGTGACACATTCAAATGGGGCTAATAATGATAAAGAATTATCTATCCCAATTGGGCTTCAGCTGTTGCAGAAAAGGGGACCGAGAATTGGCACTATCCCACAGGCCGCGCAGCCTTCGACCTGGACTCGGCTAATGTTGACGCCGCTAACGGGGTATGGGCCACTGTACACGAGTCGGCATACGTCAATCGCAGAACTCAGCCATCACTGCTTGGTTCTCAAACCGAGAAGTTCGCGGTCTGCTCCACTGCCTACAACATCGCCAAGAATGCCCGCTTCCTTTGATTGCCAAATCCCATACCAGATCTTGCGTGGCCGCAGGAGTGGACACATGGGCTTCGTCTGCTCCTGAGTTCCTACGGAGCACAGGATCACTTGTACCGATGTGAATGAGCATATGTGATTATCGTGTTTTGTGGCCTCGTCGGTTTCATTTTAGCTTCCTTCTCGTTTTATCATCAACTCCATGTCGTCTAACTTCTCCACCACGGAGTGCTTTGCTACTCCTGGAAATAAGTCAGTACACTTCTATAGTCTCTTTGATCAGCAGGACTGCTGTCCTCCAGTCGAAGCGTCGACTCTTCAATCTGCTGTGGAGTTCCCTCAAGCCCTAATATCGTTCCCTTTGCTTCTTATTCTCGCCTGTTTTTCTTATGGAGATTTTCTCCTAGCCACTCCTTGAGCATGATGTTTTTCTGGGTTTTGTTTCTTCTTCTCTTCCGCAAGGGTGTTGCCGGTTCTGACGATGATTTGATATCCTTTGTCACAGTATGTCCTCCAATACGAGCTGACGACCTTGGACTGACAATCTTAAGCTTCCCGAAGTTAGAGCACTAAGATTCGATGTTGCTTACTATGATCGTGAATCTGTAAGCCCGGGATACTGGTTCGTCGCGCCATATGGCGTGATTGACCCAGAGGCTCCCACCAAGCAGTGGAAGCCATGCCAAATCGGACCGTATATCTATGATGCAGATGGGGTATGTCTCTTTCAAACACTTGAAGCATGGACCCAACTTACGAGTTCTCTGGTCAGACCCTGATCTGGGCTGGTTCATGCATGTTTGACAATCGAAATATTTTCGATTTCAAGGCAGTGCACAACATCGATGATCGACCTCATCTCTCGTTTATCCTGCAGCATGCGTATCACGATGATGGCAGTGAAAAGGGACTAGGATATGTCCTTGATGAGCATTACGAGCCGGAATATGCCGTTGGAGTGACGAATGATCTTTCAGCATTCAATATGCACGAATTCAACATCCTCGACGGCGGAAAGACAGCACTAGCTTGCCTATACCGGCCGGAATACATGGACCTTGGAGATTTGGGGCGTCCCGATGAACATGGCTGGGTCATGACTGGTGGTTTCGTGGAATTGGATGTAGCTACCGGGGCTGTACTCTATGAATGGAGCTCGGTCGGCCACATCCCTATTCATGAATCTGTACAAGTTAATTCCTGGGATTCGCCGTCTCGCCAGCCTGGTTGGGATTACGTCCATGTCAACGCCGTGGATAAGAACGCGGCCGGTGACTATATACTGTCCGCACGGTTCACAAACACAATCTACCTCATTTCCGGACAAGATGGACACATTATCTGGAGGCTTGGGGGCAAATTTTCAGACTTTGTGCAGGATTTCACCTTCTCTAAGCAGCACCATGTCCGGTTTGTCGAGTCAAATGAAACACATACAACTATCTCGTTCTTGAACAACGCTTCTGATGAAGGCGGACAAGACGAAGATCATTCCGCTGCTCTCTTTGTGCAGGTGGATACCAGTGCATCCCCCATGACAGCGCGGCTGCTCGACCGTTACGACCGCCCGGATGGAGGTCTCACACGGCTCCGTGGTAGCGTTCAGCGCTTGCCAAATGACAACGTCTTTGTTGGATGGAGTGAGCGAGGCTACCAAAGCGAGCACTCGCCCGACGGCAAAGTCCTCATGCAGGCCAGCTTCGCATCCACTCGCTTTTCCACCTACCGGTCCTACAAGTTTCCCTTTACGGGTCGTCCTCTGACCCCGCCGGACATAGTCTCGACTGTGTACGGTACGGATGAGACAGACCTCACGACTATCTTCCACGTCAGCTGGAACGGAGCAACAGACATCGCCTCGTGGAATTTCTACGCCCGCAAGGAGAGGAACGGAATCCCCGTGTTGGTCGGCAATACCACCAAGGTCGACTTTGAAACTATGTACATCGCTGACGGATATCTGGACTGGGTCTCCGTGGAAGCAGTGGATAAAGACGGGAACGTCCTCGGTACTTCTGCCATTCATCGCACCACTACACCAGACAATTGGCGACTGGCAGGTTTCGAGGGCGAGGAGAAGCCCACTCCTGATGACCCCTCGCTGCTGTACAGCTCGAAGCTGTCCGATGAAGACGACGTTGCGGGTTCTTACAGCACGTCCAAGGAAGCAGCCAAAGCCATAAACCAAGCGTATGAGCTTATCCAAGGAGTTGGGGAGCTCCTGATCTTTGTTTTAATTGCATGCTCCATGAGCGGGCTCATGGCCGGCATTTACTTGTTCATACGGCGACGTCGTATGCAGGCATACCACACAGTCCCATCCGATGAGGCTCAACCTACGGAGCATCTTGGGCGGGCCTCATGAGAGCAAATAGAGGATGTTGCATATTTGAGTGTTGCGAATCCAACAACAAGGCATTGTGGTGACCTCGACCTGGCATTGTGGTGACCTCGACCTTGCGGATACTTTCTCCAACATCGTTCTTCTTACACTCGCCTATAATCATGACTCATGTACATATTGATCATCATCGCGTTTCCTTACTTGGCAAAATCATATACTTCCTGGATTTCTTTGAAAGAGACTATCTACTTGTCTGAAGCATTTATTGGGGCCAATGTACGAGTAAGCCTTCTGGGAATTCGAGCCATTTCCGTCTCAATTTGCCCGTCCTTCGTTGGCAAGTCCCTTTTCCCACTCCTCATATCAATCCCAGTGCTTCAACGCCATGAACAGCTACCAAACAAACTAAAACATAAGTCTTAAAACCTTGGCTTTGACAGGTCCCGCCAACTCCCTCGCCAGTCGTTCATCCTCACGAATTTGAAAAGCCGTTGGATCCATGATCTGTTCCTCAATCTCCCGAGCGACTTTCTCAAGCTGGTCCTTTTTGAAGCTGCTCATGTGAAGTCGAATGTCGACCCAGTCGAGTCGTGGTCCATAGCGCGCGAAGGCAAGCAGCGGCAAGGACCACCGCTCACCCACTTGAAGACTGATGGGCCAGTCCCGAATATACATCTCGATATGAAGGACACGCAGCGACTTGCAGTAAACAGTCAGGTCATCGCAGGCATTGTACCACGCCATGTCGCTCATGCACTTGTACCACCTGAACTTCAGCAGCGCAGGCTCGCTGTACATGGTATGGTTGAGCTCGATGTGCTGGATCGCCATTTGAGCTTCCTTGCTGGTGATCTTCAGAAAGCGCATCACGGTACGAGTCGTGTTGAAAATGAACTGCATCCTGGAGTAGAACAGGCACAGCGTATCACGATAGATGCTGCGGCAGGTGATCAGAAGCGCAATGGGGAGGGCAGGACAAGTAAAGCGTCCCTCACTTGAGGGTGCGGCATGTGTTCTTGGGTCGCGAGGTCGCAGTTGACGATGGTAGAGGCGGTAATGGACTCTCTTGATGTTGTTTTCTGGATTTCTGTCCCGCAAACGGAGGACTTCGACTCGTTGAACGTCAAAAACGAGTTCATAGATCCTCCAACGTAACTCGCCGGGAAGACGCTGAAATGCTGAAAGTTTGGCGGGTGGAGTGTCTCTCACGATGGCAGGTGTATCCCTACCTGGGGCTTGGTAGAAGGTCTTCTTCGTAGGAACGAACTGCAGAGGCTGAGGGGAAAGGACACAGATTTCGTTTGGCTTGGGCTTTGACGAAGAACCAGTGTACGCTAGGTAGCTATTAGAGACGGCCTATCGACTTTCAAAGACTTTGAACAAGGAGATTCTCACCTTTGGTGAAGCTTTTTCCATCGCGGTTCGAACAGCCGGTCTGGTAAGCATCCGAAAAGGTATTATTCGTATTGCTGGTTAGGCCATTGGGTACAGAGGCTTTGACATTCCCGGTGAACGTGATACCTGGTTTCTGCGAGTCTCCGGGTTTCTACTGGGTGTTCATTGTCAGCTCAATTTCAATCAATGGAGTCAGGACAGCAGACGACCGACATTGAGATCGTGCTTTCGTCCTCCGGAGGAAACGTTCCTATATCCGCCTCTGCCGCGAGATGCCTAAATCATCGTTAGTGAGTCCTAGTTCGCTTAGACTGAGGTGTAAGTCCAACTGACACTAGGTTCGGAGCTCTTTGCTGGAGGACGGGAGTTGTTGTCTTCTGTATCCTGTGAATTAAAGTGGGATTTGTTGAATTTGCCGCCTCTTCCTCGACCGAATCTGTATCCACGACCTCCTTGATGCCCTCTAGGTTGCTGTTTGGGTTTAGCCATGGCGAGATGAGTCGCTGATACGCAGAGAGTGAAGAGTGGTATGAAGAGAGAGTGTGTGCATGTATGTGTGAGACGGAGAAGGAGGAAGGACGAGTTGAGGTGCCTTGAGGGAACCAAGTTTTAAGACAGAGTCCAATTGAATCTAAACAACTATAACATATATCTCCCAAATTGCCGAGATCTCACTTATTCACTTCTTCTGACTCACTTATTGTTCTTTCCCTAGTCGGCCAGTGCTGAATACACAGAATAGTCTGTCATAATTGACGAATATTGCATAACTCCACGACAATGTGCTCCTCTGTTTCTCAACTCATTGACCTGTTTATCTCAAAGTAGTGTTATCATTATTATAAGTTCAAATGGATATGATTGCGATGTCAAACAAGCGTATTCAGATGGAGGGACGATTGCTCTGGAAGAGAGAAGTGTATAGATATCGCGCTAAGCTACTTCTGGCCAATTGCATGCCTTATTTTTCTGTCATCCATCCACATGCTGTTATTATTAGACTCATTTTCCATCCCCATTGCAGAAAAGGCTCTCGCTGCTCTTCTTCGTCGGCGTCACCCAGCTCAGTTTGTCACTTAACGAGTTCAACTTCAATTCTCTTCTCAAAGGAATGTCTTTTCCTTCCGGAGCCCTGCGATCCTCCAGCATCTCTACCCGAGCTCAATTGCTGTCGATATTGCATCCCGTGAGATCATCACCCGGACCCCACCACAACCACCACCACCACCAACAACACCTGCAGCATCACCGCCGCCCCTATTCTTCCTCCTCTTCTAAACCCGACTCTCCTTCCCCATCTTCCTCTCCGTCGTCCTCCTCCTCTTCAGGGTCTCAATACAACCGCTCTCAATTCAAAATCCTCCCCTTCGTGACTATCTTCGCCATTGGCACCGGTTCCTACATCCTATTGGTGAAATCGCGCACAGGCGTCCGCAAGCCGCAATCCAATCAATAAAACACCACACCACCTCAATAACAAGGAAATAAAAGCATGGCCAATACACAGAATCCCCCAGCCGTCCCTCCCACACAACCCGCCCCTCCTCAAGCGTCCACGAACACCACCCCGCGCTTCTCCCCACAGGATGTCACCGTCGTTTTCCTGCTAGGCGGCCCAGGCAGCGGCAAGGGCACGCAATCCACCAACCTGGTCCGCGACTACGGGTTCATTCATCTGTCCGCAGGCGATCTGCTGCGCGCGGAACAGGTCCGCGAGGGAAGCCAGTACGGCGACCTCATCCGCACGTACATCAAAGAGGGCAAGATCGTGCCCATGGAGATCACGGTGGCGCTGCTGTCGAACGCCATGGCCGAGGCGTTGGCGGCGGGCGCCGGCGCGACGGCTGACGGCGGGAAGAAGAAGGCCCGGTTCCTGATCGACGGGTTCCCGCGCAAGCTCGACCAGGCCGTGTTCTTCGAGGATACTGTCTGCCCGTCCGAAATGACTCTGTTCCTGGACTGTCCTGAGGAGGTGATGGAGAAGCGGCTGCTCAAGCGCGGCGAGACGTCGGGACGTGACGACGATAATGCCGAGTCGATCCGCAAGCGGTTCCGGGTGTTTGTTGAGACCAGTATGCCTGTTGTGCGGGCTTTTGAGGAACAGCAGAAGGTCCTGTCCGTCTCCGCCACGGGGACGGTCGATGAAGTGTATGCCAGAATTAGGGAGGGCCTCGAGAAGAAGGGTGTCCAGCCTATCTGATGGGACTGTGTTGACCTCGGCTTTTGACCCCCAATTGTTTCCGATCTTCATACATCTTCCCTGTTGATATATGTCTGTTTGTTTATTTTGGAAGAAAATTCATTTTCGTGTTTTATATAGACATATCCCATTTAGTCTACCTTGTCAAATACAAAGCGTCTCGTGTCTTAATCTGTCATACTAGAGCTAAAGAATGTACAATCTCTGTCCCCAACACCTCGTCAGAAAAGGATGAACAAGACATGATTCGTGATTGATTGATCTGGCCCATTCCTTACTACTGACATGCATCCAAGGGCTCCCCGTCTCTAAACAACAGAAGTAGCTACCATATGAACATTGTAGAAATGGAAATAAGAGAAACGGACGGGAAATTCGGACATAAAAAGGGGGTCTCCTGGTTCAGATGAACAAGACAAGTAAATAAAGCAAAGGACACCCCAATCATTACTTTTCTTCTGTTTTTCATCTTTGTGGCGACGAAGTCTATTGCTTTCTCCTGCCTCGCTGCAACTCTTGTCCGCCTCAGCGCGTTATCTATTCAGCACCTCCAACCAACTCAACCTCCCGAGCCTGCTGTGGTTGTGAGGGTTGCGACTGCTGTTGTTGCTGGGGGTTACGTCTCCGGTCACCGCCCTTGGCTCCTTTGTCGCCCGACTTGCCCTGACCGGCTTCCTCAGTCGCGGCCTGCATGCTCTCCCGGATATAGCGCTCCCGCTCGGTGCGGAGAACACCCAGCACACTCTCCAGACTGCGGCGCCAAACCATCAGACGGCCCTGCACCTCCGCCCATTGCTTCTCCCCGAAAACACGGTATGTGGCCCGGTGCACCAGGAACTCGGAACGCAGCTGCGACAGCTTGCCCTCAACCAGACCAGCCCGAATAGTATCGATGACCCACTTCTCCACATCTTCAACGGGCACGCGCAGCGCCGAGGCGATGGTAGCATAGGGGAGGGAGCGAGAGGGAGTCGAAGCTGCAAGCGAAGCCAGGGTCAACAGGCGCAGCTTGGTCTGCAGAGCCTCGGCGCCATCGGCCAGAACACCGCCAGAGATGGTTTCGAGAGGGGTGGCCGCGATGAAATCCTCGTAGGCGTCCAGAGTGTCGGCGGTGAAGATCTCCAGCAATTCGAACAGGTTGCTGTCACTGGAGCGAAGAGCCTGGACGGCATCGGCGGCGGTCAACGAAGTGAAATCGAAAACACCGGGGCTCTTCAGGGCTGAGGTCAAGGCACGGACGGCGAGGTCGCGCGCTTCCTTGCTGGAGGCCTCGTTGGCGGGAATCGTCTGCAGGGCCTGCACCACATGAGTCTGTGCCAATTCGAGATCGCCCGAAGCCTGAGCGGCATCGGCAACGGCAAGGTGCAGCTTCTGAGCATCCTCGTCATCCAACTCCCAGGCGGACAACCAGGTGGGCAGCTGGGCGGCCAGCTGAGGCTTCAGAGCCTCGAAGGCGTATGAAGAGCCGGACTGGCGAATGACGGCGACGATGGCCAGGAGGACGTGGAAACGGCTCGAGTCGGTGGGAGCAAGAGTGTTGAAGATGGTGGTCAGGATGGAGATTGCGAGCGTGGGGCCAAACTGAGGCGAGGTGGTGATAGGTTTGGCGAGGTAGGTGCAAATGCGGGAGAGGAACATATCCGGGTTGGAGGCCTGATGCACCAGGTGCACGAGGAGGTTGTAGGCGGAGATGATTTCTAGTTGCAAGATTGCAAAGGTCAGCTCCTTCTCTTGTCCCGAGCCTCCGGGTTCATATATAGCAACCCGCCCACACAAACTCACCCTTCTCTGGAGCCGCGTTCAACACGGCCGCGGCACCCACCAACTTCTTCAGCACTTCATCGCGCTGTTTGCGATCGGGCTCCTCCTCCGACTGTTCTTGCTGGCGAAGAGGCTCAATGAGGGGAGCGATCTCGGATTGGAGGCTGGCGCCCTCGTTCTTGCGGAGGGCGTCAATGTACTGGGCGAACTCATCGGCGAGTTCGGTGAAGGTACCCTCGATCAGGAGGGTGTTGGTAGGAGCGGGCATAATGGGCGTAGATAGGAGAGGGAGGGAAGGGGAGAGAGCGAGAGAAGAGAGAAGAGGTCTAGAAAAGAAAAAGAGAGGGGTGGAGTGTCCCAAGAGGCTATCGATATTCGATAAGTTCGATGATGCCGGGAAGGGCGAAATTTCAGTGTGGGCAAAACTCTTGGCGAATTGGCCTTTTTTGGTTGGAGAAAACACCTGACAAAGAGACGTCTCTCCAGGTGGACACAACTGATTCAACCCAACAGCAGCGTATTACTTTGATAATTTCAAGATTATTATTATCGAGTTGCATATTGATTTCATGACTATTCGGTACATATTTTGAGAAGGGAAATTTTGCACACTCTCAGGGTCATCACCGATTAACCACATTCCGCCGTCAACAGGACAGTCCCAGAGTACTTATCATTCTACAGGCCGGGTTATCGTCCAAGAGCAGTCATCACAATGGTTAAAAAGTCAGAGCGACCAGCACGTCAAGTAATAATCGGGTCGTACCCATGAATTAGTCAATTCTTAAGCGCCGACAGGTATTTGCAGGCTCCAATTAAGGACAGTCATGAAAAGCGTATAGTGCATACAGGATCATAATATCACAAATGGCTCAACTACGAGACATGAACGCGGGGGAATATTGCGATTGCAGTGCAATGAGTCAAGTGTTCGGAGAAAAAAAGTGCAAAAAAACAGGCGACGAACGGGCATTAGACAGAGAAGTCAACGGTCGAGTATTCAATCTCCGTGGTTGTCTTGTGCGCTCCATGGTCGCATACTCAACGGATGTGATAGGTATGGTCATGGTCGCAAACAAGGCGCACCGCCCCATTTACAGCAGGAGACGAGCCGCAAAGAAGAGCACGGTCGCCATCACACCAGTGGCGTGCTCTCCGACCAGGCGAATGGCAGCATTGCTGGTCTGAGCGGTAGCACTGCTGCTAGTAGTAGTGGTGGCCGTGGCAGTCGACTCGGCCTGGTTTCCGGTCGCGCTCTCCGTGGCGGTGGAAATAGCGGAAGAGGTAGTGGTCGATGAGGAGGTGGAAGAGGCCGTCGCGTTCAGTGTACCGCACTCTTTCTGGGCGGCCGTACACTTTTCATCCTGATCCTGAGTCGAGGAGGCAGCGATGCACTGCTTGTAGGTTTCCTGGCAGACAAAGAAGGGGATGGTCTGCATGTACGGGGACACATCGGCCTCGGTACCGTTGCTGCAAACGCAAGAGAATTTGAGAGTGTCCTGTTCATTTATCGCATTAGTTTGGTGGGGATTGAGAACGGCGGGTTTTTGAAGTTCATCAAAACATACGGAATCACATGAATTGCTATCGGCGATTCCATCGCAGATTCTCGGGCAGGTGTTCCGCTCAGCCAAACACCAAGCAGCTATGAATCGTCTCCATGTTAGTCAATTGACCATTTGGGGTGACGAGCGACCTCAGTAACGAACCTTTGTCAGTATTGCTAACCTGGGCGATGTTGAAGCCCGCGGGGAAAGTGTAATTGTTGGCAGCAGCAGCGGCAGCCACCAAGGCGGACAAGACAATGGCGATGGAGCGCATGGTGGAGAAGGTGAAGATCTTTGATTATGTGAGAAGATCGACAGTCAATTGATAAGGTTATTGAGGATGCAAATAATCCTGACTGGATGAGATTGTTATTGTTAATGCCAACAACGACGACGACGCAGAGTGTAAGAGAGAGGGCAGAGAAGGGAGAAAGGTAAAAGAAGAGCAGGAAGTGGAGGAGGAGGAGGAGGAGGAGGAAGAGGGAAATAAACAAGAGGGAAAATTCAATTCTCTCCCAACAAACAAGTCTTAGATTATTTTGTATTAGAAGGAAAGGACCTATCGAGGATCAGGAATGCCAGTTTAGCGTCAATTCTCGTCGAAAACGGAAATCATTCGAATTCGACCAAGGATCTTAGTTTAGGACTTAGGACAGTTGGACTTGGGAAGGAGCAGATTAGTTGCAGACTAACGGAGATACCTTGGTACAGTCCTAGCTAGTCCATGGTCTTGTCTGT